>JACEFZ010025610.1:0-20143 GCA_014155875.1 Cepaea nemoralis | reverse complement strand
TACAACATAATACATACATACATACATACTCTACAACATACATACTACATCATAATACATACATACATACATACATACATACATACATACATACATACATACATACATACATACATCATACATACATACAAAATACCAATTACAATACATACATACATACATACATACATACATACATTGTGTTTTATATATATATATAATTTAGGGAAAGGTAGAGAAAATTACCGGTTGGTGGGGTCTGGAGTAATAGGTCTTCACATATGCTAGGTCATGAAATATGAGATGTTGTAGACGGTTCCCTTTCTCGCTGCCTTTGCTTCCCAGACGATTCCCAGAATCTGAAAATTGCCCGGCCCCAATTTGTACGAGGGTAATCAATCAATCAGGTGCCGTCTCCACAATGAAGTTTGGCTGCAATAGATCTCCAACACTGTCTGTCTCTCGCCCTGACTGTACATTCCGTCAGACTGCTGTTCGTCCATCTCTTGACGTTACCTTCCCACTTGTATCGTTGTTTACCTCTTGCTCTCTTGTCTTCAAGCCTTACTCTCCAGTATGATTTTTATAAGTGTGTTATGTCTTTTTTTTTTAAAGTTGCATATCCTTTACAGGACGTTGCAGTCAACACCAGCATTTTACTGCCGTTTTTGATGTCTTGGTAAGTTTTACATTCAATAGTTTGCCATTACTGTCTGAACGACTGGCTCCCATACCAACACGTTAAAACCAGCGAGACACGGTCTGCTGCCAAATCGGTCGCCTCTGTTTTTCGAAATCGGGTAAACGGCATTACAAATCGCGTCGGCAACGCCTTCGCCACGGAGGTACTGTCTTATGTCTGTTGTCTGCGTTTGTACCCTACGGCCATCAATCTAAATCCTTTTATCCTTTCTTTTTATTCGCATATCCATTACAGGACATCGCTGTCGACACCAGCATTTTACCGCTGTTGTTGATTTCTTGGCAAGATTACGCTCAGTAGTTTGCCATTGCTTTCTGAGCGGCCGGCTCACTTATCCCGTAAGTCACCAACCTTTACTAGGAGCATGATTATAGGTCCTCAGCCCATTTCGAGAAGAAAAATATATCTCAGCCAGAAAAATCTCTTATGCCTTTTAACGTAGCCGAAATAATTCACTTGCCTCATTTTTATTTCTTTCATCAACCCCCTTTTTCATTCCCAGTTTTTCTAGAACCTCTGTATTTGATTGTTTTTGTTTCCATGAAATACGACATGTTCTTCTGTATATCGTCTTGTCTCTGCTGGTGATTGAACCCCGACCAGCTCTCTAGGCTGCATGCACACTAACCACTACACCACAGCGGCTCTGTTGGGTACTTCGAGGCATTTAAAAAAGACAGATCTTCTAAGTTAAATTAAGCGACGGAAGGAAAGATGGAGGGGAAGCGCGGCCAGGGGAAGACAATGTGACTGGAGGTTTGGACAACATCAGGATATAAACTGTGGAAACCTTATAGGAATGAACCACGAAGACACAGGACAGACAACGGGTGTTGGGGACATTTTACATCGGACCTTCAATGGGTAAATAGGACTTGCTTGACTGATAGTTTGACTGAGTTATAGATTCCTGTTTGATTAATTAATTGAATGACAGTTACTTGATTGATTGGCTGATTGATTGATTGATTGATTGATTGAAACTTGTATGATTGGTTGAGTGATTATATTTGATTGATCTATTGAGTGATAGATAGTTAATTGATTGATTGCTATTGATTGATTGACAGATACTTGATTGATTGATTGATTGATTGATTGAAACTTGTATGATTGGTTGAGTGATTATACTTGATTGATCTATTGAGTGATAGATAGTTGATTGATTGATTGCTATTGATTGGTTGACAGATACTGGATTGATTGAGTGATTGATTGATTGATTGATTGATTGATTGATACTTGTCTGACTGGTTGTTTGATTGATACTTCATTGGTCGTTACTTATTTGATTGATACTTCACTGATTGAGCGATTTAGTGTTCGGTTGATTGAGTAGTAGATATTTGACTGATTGATAGATAGACATTTGATTGCTTGATTTATTCTTGATTGAACGAGTGACAGATATTTGATTGATTGATTGATTGATATTTGAGTGAGTGAGTGACTGACTGAGTGAGTGGGTGGGTGGGTGGGTGGGTGGGTGGGTGAGTGAGTGAGTGAGTGAGTGAGTGAGGGATACTTTATTTGATTGAATGATAGATTGATAGTTCACCGATCACGTGCTATTACTACAGGGTGTATTTTTAACGATTGTGCGGTGTTTGAAAATATTAAACTTTACACAGGGTGAATACAAAACTTGGACCGGCAATATTTTCAAACACTGCACAGTCATTAAAACTACACCCTATAGAAATTTCTACAGCTAGAAGTTGCTACTACTAGAGATTGCTACAACTAGAAGTTGCTACTACTAGAGATTGCTAATACTAGAAGTTTCCACAACTAGAAGTTGCTACTACTAGAGATTGCTACTACTAGAAGTTTCTACAACTAGAGGTTGCTACTTTTAGAGATTGCTAATACTAGACGTTTTTACAACTAGAGGTTGCTACTACTGGAGATTGCTAATACTAGAAAGTTTCTACAACTAGAAGTTGCTACTACTAGAGATTGCTACAACTAGAAGTTGCTACTACTAGAGATTGCTACAACTAGAAGTTGCTACTACTAGAGATTGCTACTACTAGAGATTGCTACTACTAAACGTTTCTACAACTAGAAATTGCTACTACTAGAGATTCCTACAACTAGAAGTTGCTACTATTAGAGATTGCTACTACTAGAAATTGCTACAACTAGAGATTGCAACAACTAGACGTTGCTACTACTAGACATTGATACTACTAGAGATTGCTACTAGAGATTGCAACAACTAGACGTTGCTATTACTAGAGATTGCTACTACTAGAGATTGCTACAACTAGAAGTTGCTACAACTAGAGGTTGCTACTACTAGAGATTGCTACAACTTGAAGTTGCTACAACTAGAAGTTGCTACTTCTAGAAGTTGCTACAACTAGAAGTTGCTACTACTAGAGATTGCTACAACTAGAAGTTGCTACTACCAAAAGTTGCTACTACTAGAGATTGCTACAACTAGAAGTTGCTACTACCAGAAGTTGCTACTGCTAGAGATTGCTACAACTGGAAGTTGCTACAACTAGAGATTTCTACAACTAGAAGTTGCTACTACTAGAGATTGCTACTACTAGAGATTGCCACAACTAGAAGTTGCTACTACTAGAGATTGCTACTACTAGAAGTTGCTGCAACTAGAAGTTGCTACCACTAGAGATTGCTACAACTAGAAGTTTCTACAATTAGAAGTTGCTACTACCAGAAGTTGCTACTACTAGAGATTGCTACAACTAGAAGTTGCTACTACCAGAAGTTGCTATTACTAGAGATTGCTACAATTAGAAGTTGCTACAACTAGAAGTTGCTACAACTAGAAGTTGCTTTAACTAGAAGTTGCTCCAACTAGAAGTTTCTAAAACTAGAAGCTGCTACAATTAGAAGCTGCTACAACTAGAAGTTGCAACAATTACAAATTGCAACAACTAGAAGTTGCTACAACTAGAAGTTGCAACAACTAGAAGTTGCTACAACTAGAAGTTGCTACAACTAGAAGTTGCAACAACTAGAAGTTGCTACAACTAGAAGTTGCTTCAACTAGAAGTTGCTCTAACTGGAAGTTTCTACAACTAGAAGCTGCTACAATTAGAAGCTGCTACAACTAGAAGTTGCAACAACTAGAAGTTGCAACAACTAGAAGTTGCTACAACTAGAGGTTGCTACAACTAGAAGTTGCAACAACTAGAAGTTGCTACAACTAGAAGTTGCTACAACTCGAAGTTGCAACAACTAGAAGGTGCTACAACTAGAAGTTGCTACAACTAGCAGTTGCTACAACTAGAAGTTGCTACAATTAGAAGTTGCTACAACTAGTAGTTGCAACAACTAGAAGTTGCTACAACTAGACGTTGCTACAACTAGAAGTTGCTACAACTAGAAGTTGCTACAACTAGAAGTTGCAACATCTAGAAGTTGCTACAATTAGAAGTTGCTACAACTAGAAGTTGCTACAACTAGAAGTTGCTACAATTAGAAGTTGCTACAACTAGAAGTTGCTACAACTAGAAGTTGCTGCAACTAGAAGTTGCTACAATTAGAAGTTGCTACAATTAGAAGTTGCTACAACTAGAAGTTGCTACAACTAGAAGTTGTTGCAACTAGAAGTTGCTACCACTAGAGATTGCTACAACTAGAAGTTTCTATAATTAGAAGTTGCTACAATTAGAAGTTGTCACTACTACAGAGTGTGCTGGACTGATTTTACGCGATGATTAGCTTTCGCAGTTACCAGTGTCCCTCGCCAGTAGTCGAACCCACCACCGACTTCTCAGGTACTTGTAATTTACGTCTCCAAGTCAAGGACGAGAAGTCAACATTATAGTTCAATTGACCTGTTTGTGGAACTAACGCACTGCGCCGCTGATCATAAGAGAAAGTTTAAGGTTGTCAAACCTTTCAGCCACGCCACGAAACATAGAAACATATTAACTACTGAAACAAAGCCCATACACACAGGATCAGTTGTTTAGCATATGGTTTTACAGTCACGGATAATATCGAGATATCAGAAAGACAACAATCTGATAATATTGACAAGAGGCAGATATCACGCGAGCTAGCCGATCTTCCAGAGGGGAGGGACCTCTGGTAGTAATTGCTCCCTCTCTGAAAGAAAAGCTCGTGGTAACACTGGATCAGTACAGATGCGTCGGATAACGACACTCGTGTATCTGGTTCCTGTACTCAAGCAGACGATGTTGTTGTCATGTGATAGCCTGGCTGTCTGTGGGAATATAAACGATGCTGATGTGATTTGAACTTTTGGAAATAGTTCACACGAACAGGAGCAAAATTAGAGCAGGAAAATAACTCAGCGGACATGTACCTTTATACAAGTGCACAAGTCTGCGTGAGTAAAGCGAGATTAAAGAGCGCGGTGAAATAAAACCTTGGCGGGAAAATAAACATGGGTGTCATATTTCATGTAATTTAGTCATCATCATAATCTTCCACTTTTTGCCGTCGAGCGTTTGTTTGTTGTTTGTTGGTTTGTCTTCCATTTATGCCGTTAGGCGTCGTGGGGAGGAGTGAATTGAAGCCCCAGCGCCTGTAACTAGCGTCCTTTCCTCCAGTTTCCTCCATGAATCTTGAGCAGAGCTTTTAGGATCAAGTAAATTCCCTACCGGTTTGCTAGACCAGTTGTAGCGTCGATGGGAGAAATAGTTGATGCTATAGCGCCCAATGGGTGGCACTGGAATTAGTTTCATTCTGTGTGATAATACAATGTCTTTGATATCGTCAATCTATTTCTTCTCGGGCATCCTCTTGCTCTCGAAGCAGATCTTCTTTGATGTAGGGCCAGTGCTGGTAGTTGATGGTGTTGCCTTCTAACGAGATGGCCAAACCATTTAATCTTCTGTCTTTCAATATGTATGGCAGCAAAGTGTTCATCTCACTGTCAGTCTTTTTCTTCTTCTTCTTCTACGTTCATCCGGAGTGTGTTTTTTTTTTTTTCCAGACGTAATTGCAGTGTGTTTCGTTATGCACCATTGAGCCAAGACCTTTGGGGCAACACATCCGACTTTAGCGGGCGTTTTTAATCAGGTTAGTCGTCCTGGGGGACTCTCATTGTTGTGGTGCCGTCCATATCCGAGCTGGTCAAGTTAGAACGGTCGAAGACTTCACGGTCAGCCCTCAAGGGAAGGCAGGGATAGTCCATGGGCATTTACCGCCATCCAAGGAGGCTTCCATAATTGCAGAGCCGATACTTGCGCTCTGATACTGGGCTCGCTCAAGGAATCGCCACGTCCTGCACATGGCTGCTTTAATTCCTCACTTCCATGTATTGGGCATTTAGTTCGCCTCAGGCCGCTCCCCGCACAAACCAGAAATTGTTGGTCTGCAGACGGCGTCCACTCAGCCAGCTTTCGGTTCATACTTGTGCTTGGCACTGTGCCGGAAGACAAAATAGTCAGAAGCTGTTCCGGGCTCGAAGGGCATTCCACTCTCCCTCGGACGTTTTTTTCGTTGTGTCAATTTTATTTGCACCCTTAGGACGGCACATCCGACTTCTACGAGCGTTATTCTTCAGGTTAGCCTTCTTGGGAGTTTCGAGGGACATTTGACTGTTGTGTTGTCGTCTGCAGCATCTCAGCTGGTCAAGTTAGAACGGCTAAAGACATCACGGTCACCTCTTAAGGGAAGGCAGGGGCAGACCATGGGCATTATCCGCCATCCAAGGAGGCTTCCATAGTTGCAGAGCCGACACATAGTGCCCTGAGACTGGGCTCACCCAAGGAATCGCCACGTCCTGCTCATTGCTGCTTTAAATCCTCACGTCCATGTATTGGGTATTTCGTTCGCCACTGACCGCTCCCCACGCAAACAGGAACGGTCAGTCTGCAGACGACATCCACTCAGCACAAGATTTCACTTTGGACTTCCACGTAATGGATTGGCTAGCCAAGCGTTCCATTTCGTGTTAATGAAACGTTTTTCCACCTTTGACTACACTCACTCAATGAGTCTAGATACAGACTTGCATCGTAATTATTGCGTGCGACTGGGACGCTTTTTCCACCTTAAGTAACGCTCACGAGGTATGCTGCATGTGCTGCCGTCTCAGCATCTTACCTCCTGGCAGCAGAGAGCGAGTAGCGGCCAGGCCCTCTCATTCGGGAGATCCCTCATATCCCTCGGCAGAGAGCTGTAGAACAAGTGTCTCGACCAATTATGTAGCAGGCTCAGCATCTGACCTCCATTTAGCAGTGGGTGAGTATCGGCCCGGCCCTCACATCCGGAGGATATTGACTTAGAGGCGTTCAGCCATATCCCTCGGCTGAGGGCCTAGAATAAGTGTCTGGACCAAGAATGTAGTGGCATCGTGCGCATGATTCGGACTTTGAGAGAGATGGATTTGCTTATCCCTAGCCTTTAACTGTCACCAGTTTACCAACAAGGCAGCAGGTGTGTCTCTATTGGTCTGGTTCCTATCCCTTGACCTGTCCGAAATGAGAGACCCTACCAGTTGCTGTGCTACCGTCGTCATAGCTCTTTGGGTCATTGGAACACGCAAGCCCGTCAAGGTGGAGTAGATTCGTGGCCAGACAGAACACGAGTTAGAACTTCACGTGTCTAGCGAGTTAGTTTAAAGGCTAAAAAAAAGTCGCTTAAAAGTCGACAGGGTCGATTCATTGCACTGGCTTTTTATCCCATATGGCTCAGTCTCTTTCCGCAGCAAACTGTCGAAAGCGTCGCACAAATCACGAACTATGTAGCTCCAGCGACGACCCCCAGGAGTCTCCGAAAAAAATGCACTCGTGAACCGAAGGACGCGGCCAGGAATCGAACCCACAATCTTCGGAGCCCGAGTCAGACGGCTTGACCACTTCGCCACGGAGACTCGAAAAAGTCTTACAAGGTGAGCGGATCGATTTTATTGCCCCGGGTTTTATCCCATATGGCACGGTCTCTTTCCGCAGGTAGTTAGAACGACTGTAGATATATGACAAAAACTCCGCCGAAGAGCAAAGCACAACAGGATGCTTCCAATAGTCAGAATGGCACCCCTTCCCGAAAGTTTCAGCCCTTTACCTTCATGGCATCTCTGTGGGAGTGTCATGACTCCGGGAGTCTTTCTCTTGCCCTGTGTTCGTACCCTGTTTCGAGCCAAGACATCTCCTCTTGTAGTTGGTTCCTACAATAATAAATTGTATCAGTCACAGCCAGACTGGGATATAGCGTGTTTGTTGGTTATTATCTACCCCCTCCTGTGCCTGCTATATCTGGCTTCAAATACAAGTTCTCTAGATCAATAAGAGCAAGTCCTTAACAATAAGGTTTCCAATACATTTTTCTTCATTTACTTTATACCATCACTCGTGTTAGGTTTATTGATTATTCCAAACAGAGTGTGGATTTCTTAGCTGTATCTGTTCCACCCATTAGTGACATTAAGCCACGATATCCTAGCTGTTAATTTAACTTGTCCTTTCCGATTGTGTTATTATTTCATGTTTCTTTAGACCAGACGTTAAATATGCGGCCCAGGGGCCGCTTGTGGCCCATTATTAGATCAAATGCACCCCTTGACAAATCTAATTTTCGACAGATTTGATGCTTGTCTTTCATGGGAATGGTCAACAATACACCATATTCCAACATCATTCAAAACATTGCAAATTGTGTCGACTGCCTGCAGCGCATCGTAAGAAACTTAACAACTATAGCATTGATCCAACCTAAAATGGCTAGCAGGGATTGTCTTGGGAAACTAAAAGAGGCCGACATGATACTGACAACATCACCCATAGAGTGCTGATGGGTCTCTAACAATTTGGGTCTCTAACAATGTGGGTCTTTAACAATGTGGGTCTCTAACAATGTGGGTCTCTAACAATGTGGGTCTCTAACTATGTGGGTCTCTAACAATGTGGGTCAATCATTGTTATGCCCAATGTGCCTTAAGACATAACATGGTCCTGTACTGATTTACTTCGCGATACTAAACACAGTTAACGAATATCGATTGACAAACTGTGGTATATAGTTTTTCTTTAATTATTTCGTTTTATTATTAATCCTTCTTCTTTTCTTTCTTCTTCCTCTTCTTTTTCTTCTGCCTGTTGCTGTTGCTGTTGCTACTGTTGCTGCTGTTGCTGCTGTTGCTGCTGTTGCTGCTGCTGCTTCTCCTTCTTCTTCTTCATCTTCTTCTTCTTACACTTCAGACGTCAATATTAATAAATCTAAAGAAAGCAGCAGTCATCCTGATCTTGTTGGCATCACCTTAAAGTTTGCCTTTACATGGACAGAGACACGTGAACCGTATGAGATGCTTAAACATATGTCGGTCACTTCTAATTCCAAAATCGGTGGGTTATAAGAGTTCGCTGCAGGAACACATCCTAAGGACAACTTGCTTTTTTCAAGCAACCCAACAAACATCATCCAACATCCTCTTCCCTGTGAGATCGCTGTTTAAAAAAAAAAAAACTGGGGTTAAAAAGCCAAGAGTAACTACTTCATTGCGCCGGGTTGTATCCCATGCAGCTAAAGTCTCTTACCGCAGGACGATCTGCCGACAACGTCGCACAAAGTACAAACTCTGTTGCTCCAGCAACGACCCCCCGAACTACATAGGCCGGAATCGAACCTATAACCTTCGGAGCGTGAATCAGGCGCGGTAGCCACTTAGCCACGAAGGCTCCCTAAACTGCCGTTAAGAGATCCGATATCTTGCATTCTCTGATTAGAGATTTATATCTGGCATTCTCAGATTAGAGATCCTATATTTGGCATTCTCAGATTAGATATCCGATATCTGGCATTCTCAGAAAGATATCCGATATCTGGCATTCTCCGACAAGAGACCGGATGTCTGGCATTCTCAATTAAGAAATCCGATATCTGGCATTCTCAGTTAAGAGATACGATATTTGACATTCTCGGATAAAAGATCCGATATCTGGCATTCTCAGGTAAGAGATTCTATATCTGGCATTCTCAGATAATAGATCGTATATCTAGCATTCTGAGATAAGATATCCGATATCTGGCAATCTGGGATAAGAGATCGTATATTTAGCATTCTGATATAAGAGATCCGATATCTAGCAGTCTCAGATTGGAGATCCGATATCTGGCATTCTCAGATTAGAAATCCAATAGCTGGCATTGTCTGATGAGAGGGGCAATCCCCTGTGGACTTTGCAGACGTTAATCCGCAATAGGAAATAGGATATGTCGATTGAAGGCCGTTAATATGACAGCAAGAACGCACATAATGTTATGTTCAAGAAAGAAACAGAAGATTGAGGGGCAAAATGATAAAGAGAAGGGGAAGAGGGGAAGGTGAGGAGGGAGGATGAAGAAGAAAAATAAGAGAAAGAAGAAGAACTTCAACAACAAGAGGAAGAACAACAAGAGGAAGAACAAGAAGAATAAGAGGATGACGATCGGAGAAAGATAAGGGTGAGTAGGAAAAGAGGTTCGCATGACGAGAACACAGAAGAAGAACCATCTGCAAATCTAACCATTAGAGAACTTCTGTTTGCGGACGACCAAGCACTAATAGCACAATTAGAAGCTGAATTACAAGACCACATGAATAGTCTAAACGAAATGTGTAGGGAACATAACATGACAATTAGCACAAGTAAAACAGAGGTATTGACCATAACTAATGAAGAAAAAGCAACAACGATTCACCTAAACGGACATAGTAGTAGTAGTAGTAGTAGTAGTAGTAGTAGTAGTAGTAGTAGTAGTAGTAGTAGTAGTAGTAGTAGTAGTAGTAGTAGTAGTAGTAGTAGTAGTAGTAGTAGTAATGGTGGTAGTAGTAGTAGTAGTAGTGGTAGTAGTGGTAGTAGTAGTAGTAGTAGTAGTAGTAGTAGTAGTAGTAGTAGTAGTAGTAGTAGTAGTAGTAGTAGTAGAAGAAGAAGAAGAAGAAGAAGAAGAAGAAGAAGAAGAAGAAGAAGAAGAAGAAGCAGAAGCAGAAGCAGAAGAAGAAGAAGAAGAAGAAGAAGAAGAAGAAGAAGAAGAAGAAGAAGAAGAAGAAGAAGAAGAAGAAGAAGAAGAAGAAGAAGAAGAAGAAGAAGAAGAAGGGGGAGGAGGAGAAAAGGAGGACGATGAAAGAGTAGAAGATGAAGAGTAGAAGATGAAGAATTAATAATAAAAGGAAACAACTAAGGACAAACCACATAAGGTACAGAGCACTATGCCAGATACTGTCCTCAGTAGTATCGAGTGGGCTTTCACAAATATTTTGTTCAAGCATTACGAGGTAAAGATGACCTGCTCTCTTTGTCTCTACATCTCCTTCACATATAAATCTCTCGTAATAATTTTAAGAATCCATGTAATCCTCAGAGTCTAATACGATCTGGCATAATCCCTTGTTCAATTGGAGATTACACCAAAGCAATTGACAAAGTGGAAGACGATGAAATGATCAAAAATGTTGAAGGATATTAAAATTGATTGGAAATATCTCAGAATAATAATTTTAAAAGAATATTTACTGGGAACAAGCAGCAGCAACGAAAATGGACAATAAAGTGGGCATTTATGAACAGATAATGCAAGTACTGGGCCACAGGAAATACCATGTTGTCAACACTAAAATTGTTCAAGTTTTATATCAATGTTGTGCCACAGGAAATATCACATTCTCAACACGGCAAATGTTCTTGTTTCATCTGTTCCAAAGCATATCAGTTTTAACTGCTTCAGTGCGTTGATGTGAAGGTCACCAGGTCACGCTGACAAGGGTATCATGAAGGGTTCGGAAAGGGTTTCAATGCCAGCTCTCGTCGTTGACTACGGGCGCGCAATTCAGGCCTGCAAAGCGAGATGGTTCTAACGTTTCACATGCCCACACCAGGTTCCTGTTAAGTGACTGTTTGTTATTTTATTTTTGCGGAGCATTATATTGTTTCTCTGAAGTCTTTTCACAGATGTCCATTGCCAGTCAGAAATGAAACTGGATATTCAAAGCTGTCTGCTTTCTGTAATGGCTATCCATTGAGTTGAGTTTAAGTGAGTTGAGTAGAGTTGAGTTAAGTTGAACTGAGTTAAGTTGAGTTGAGTTGAGTCAACAACCGACATCACAGCACTCAGAACATTCCCATTTGCACCCTTTCCTCATCTTCAACATCCCGCGAAGAGTCCCTATACTAAATGTACCAGTTGCAACCTGCTTATGTGTCCGTCTGGCCTTTTCTAGAAGTACAGAGTGTCGGCCAGATTGGCTAGTCACTTCCTGCCGCATCATTCACCCCCAGGCTACGATGATTTATCTGTTCTTTCACACTTTACATGTGATCCTAACAGGCGCTGGCCATATCTGCCTTGTCGTGCGCCAATTGCCAATACCCCACCCAGCGATGCAGTCTTTCCTTTGATACATATATAAGCTGACATTGTTTAATCGGGTGTTCATTTTTTTTGTATTGTTGTTGCAGGCAATATATTTGTGATACTTGTGGTGCTACGTCATCGACACATGCGTACCCTTACCAACGTGTTCTTCTTGAACCTCACAATTGGAGATTTCATGGTCACGTGCATTTGCATACCAATTACCCTAGGAAGCTCTATCTACAGGTGAGTTGACCATCATCATCATGTTGCATGTAGTTGACTGATTTTATGTCTCCTTACAAGAAACCTGAAAGACTGGATTTCGTGTTAATTGTCTAGCCATCTACATTGTCACATTCAAAATTTCTTTAATTGTTATGTGTCAATCATTTCTTTGGTCGGTCATTTGTCTCGTCTCCCAGTAATCACGCCTTCGATTTCTGCTCTTCCCAAACCACAGAGCCATTGGTATAATAGTATGTATAATCCAGGGTTCTTCAATGCCCGGGTCCTCTTGTGGCATCTCTGTATTCTTTCTCTGGCTAGTGATGTACTTAAACAATCTCTATGTAACTCCTCTAGACAGTGAGTTAGTTGTACAATCTCTGTATGCTACCTCTAGCTAGTGAGTTAGTTGTACAATCTCTGTATGATTCCTCTAACTAGTGAGTTAGTTGTACAATCTCTGTATAATTCCTCTAACTAGTGAGTTAGTTGTACAATATCTGTATGATTCCTCTAACTAGTGAGTTAGTTGTACAATCTCTGTATAATTCCTCTAACTAGTGAGTTAGTTATACAATCTCTGTATGATTCCTCTAACTAGTGAGTTAGTTATACAATCTCTGTATGATTCCTCTAGCTAGTGAGTTAGTTGTACAATCTCTATATGATTCCTCTAACTAGTGAGTTAGTTATACAATCTCTGTATGATTCCTCTAGCTAGTGAGTTAGTTATACAATATCTGTATGCTACCTCTAGCTAGTGAGTTAGTTGTACAATCTCTGTATGCTACCTCTAGCTAGTGAGTTAGTTGTACAATCTCTGTATGATTCCTCTAACTAGTGAGTTAGTTATACAATCTCTGTATGATTCCTCTAACTAGTGAGTTAGTTATACAATCTCTGTATCATTCCTCTAACTAGTGAGTTAGTTGTACAATCTCTGTATGATTCCTCTAACTAGTGAGTTAGTTGTACGATCTCTGTATGATTCCTCTAGCTAATGAGTTATTTGTACAATCTCTGTATGACTACTCTAGCTAGTGAGTTATTTGTACAATCTCTGTATGATTCCTCTAACAAGTGAGTTAGTTATAGGATCTCTGTATATTTCTTCAAGCTAGCGGGTTAATTGGTTGGTGTTTTCGTGTTAATTCTCCCGTTAATCAATATTACTACATACGCGATGTCGAAATATTCTTTCAGGAACTATATTCTCTACATGTTACAGATCCTTGCTTGTTATGCTCCAGGTTTCTGCTCTGCTGCCCCATAATTGTTTGATTGCACATTTTTACAGTAAACGAAAGTCAGTAACTAGATGAGACCCTAATCATATTATATTCATCATCTGCCTACTATTCTAATGTTAATCATCAATGCAGAAATAATGAGTACCCATGATACTAGAGTGGGTCCACCCTAATGCTGAACACGGTCGGAAAACGAATCAAGCCTGTGGAGGTTATTGAAGGCTATCCTCTGTACTCATAAAACAGTTCCTTGACATCAGATGAAGTGCGACCTCAACCCTGCTTACGTCCACGTTTGACAAGATGGATCTCCGACATTCTCTGCCTCGTGTCTTGACGGTGTCATCTGATACATCTTTTCCTGCATTTTCTCCATGTTGTTTTCTCATTCAAACTATTATCTTTCTCTTTATTAGTTAGTTAGTTAGTTAGTTAGTTAGTTAGTTAGTTAGTTAGTTAGTTAGTTAGTTAGTTAGTTAGTTAGTTAGTTAGTCAGTCAGTCACTCAGTCAATCGGTCGGTCGGTCGGTCGGCTGTTCGGTCGGTCGGCTGTTCGGTTGGTCGGTCGCTCAGTCAGTCAGTCAGTCACACACTCAGTCATTCAGTCAGTCAGTCAGTCAGTCAGTCGGTCAGTCAGTCGGTCGGTCGGTCGGTCGGTCGGTCGGTTGGTCGATCCGTCGGTCTGTCATTCGGTTGATCGGTTGGTCGGTGGGTCGGCTGTTCGGTCGGTCGGTTGATCGGTCGCTCAGTCAGTCACTCAGTCACTCAGTCAGTCATTCAGTCAGTCATTCAGTCAGTCAGTCAGACAGGCAGGCAGGCAGGCAGGCAGGCAGTCAGTCAGTCAGTCAGTTAGTTAGTTAGTTAGTTAGTTAGTTAGTTAGTTGGTTGGTTGGTTGGTTACTTGGTTGGTTGACTGGCTGGCTGGCTGGTTGGTTGGTTGGTTGGTTGGCTGGTTGGTTGGTTGGTTGGTTAGTTAGTTAGTTAGTTATTTAGTTGGATGGTTGGTTGGTTGGTTGGTTGGTTGGTTGACTGGCTGGCTGGCTGGCTGGTTGGTTGGTTGGTTGGTTGGTTGGTTGGCTGTCTGGCTGGTTGGTTGGTTGGTTGGTTGGTTGGTTGGTTGGTTGGTTGGTTGGTTGGTTGGTTGGTTGGTTGGTTGGTTGGTTGGTTGGTTAGTTAGTTAGTTAGTTAGTTAGCCGACAAACTAGAGTATATCCACTACGTTACGAAGCTCTCCCTTTAGTCGTCGTATCACCCATTAACTCGTTTTTGTTATCCCAGTTCCTTTAGGACTTTTCTTTAATCAATGTTTCTAATGTTAATATTATTCATAATCGTCATTACATTTCTTGGGAGGGAAATGTTATGACAGAATCACCAATACAGAATTCACGGAGTTAACCAAACAAAAGAGAAAAGAAAAATCACAACAACAGAAATGAGGTTCCTGAGAAAATCAAATCAAATCAAATCAAATCAACTTTATTAGGGTCACAAATTGGGCGCGCAGGCCCGTCTTACATTCGGCCCTTCCAATCACTCATCTTACGTTCATCAAGAGCATTATACATTTACATAGGAAGAAAAATAAACATTGTGAAATGAATGTTGTAAACATAAACAAGGCTAATTACCATGTTATGAAGCCCATCTCCCACCTATCCATACATCACCCCACCCACACAACACCCCCACCTACCCACACACACGCGCACCAAGGGACACATACACACCCCCACCTACCGACACACACGAACACCAAGGGACACATACATACCCCACCAACCGACCCATCCCCCTCCCGCACATCCCCCATCCACACACACTGCCCTCACCTGATCCCCCAACCAAAACACACTCGCCACCCACAAACATTCCCCCACCAACCCACACATCCCACGCCCATCCACATACACATCCTACCCCACACATCCTCTCCCCACCCACACCTCAAACCACCCATCCCCCAGCCACATCTCCATCGACAACATATTCCCCACCCACATACACAATCCCCCACCAACCCACACATCGCACATCCACTCACACATCCCCAAACCATACACACACATCCCCACCAACTGACATGTCCCTACCCCCCCCCCCCACACACACACACATCTCCCTAACCACCCATACATCCCCAATCCACTCACACACACCCCACCACCCACACATACAACTTCCACCCACCCACACATGCCTTAACCTAATCCCCCACCACACAATCCCCCACCCGCACATCACATACACCTCCTAGCACGCACTATTCCCAACCCACGCACCACACACACACACATATCCCTCACCAACACATCCCCACTTACACACCACACACATATCCCCCACCCAGATACCACACAATATTCCCACCCACACCCACACAGATACCCTTACCCATCCACCCCACATACCCCTACTCACACACCACAAAAATCCCCCACCCACACACACATACCTCACCCACACAATATCACCAACCAACACACCACACACCTCTCCCCACCCACACACGCATTCCCTACCCATCCACCAACACACACTCACTCACGCATACATCCTCCACTACGCACCCACACACCCCCACCAACCCACTCCCAACCAAACATCTCTCGATCACAATACCCCTACCCCCACACACATCCTCCACCCACTCACACATCCCACCCCGACACATACAACTCCCTCACCCACCTACACATCCCTAAGAAACTCACACACCCCCACCCACATACACACATCTCCCCCACATACTTCCCCCAACCACCACAATCCCCTGCTCACCAACACATATACCCCACCCATACGCACATTCCCCGCACCCATCACACACATCCCCCACTATCCTCCACCCATACCACCACAAACATACCCTCCACCCACACATCATTCACACATCCCCCACCAACACACCACACACATATCTCAAACCCACACACCATACACTTCTCCCCACCCACCCTTCCATCCCAAATCCACCCAACACAATCCCCTACCCACACAACCCCGCCTCCCACACATACTTCCTCAAACCATCCACACATCTCCATCCACATAAACACACATCCCCTGCATCCGTCCCATACACATATCCTCCACCCATACACACATCCCCCACACCCATTCCAACACCCCTACTTTCACCCCCACACATCCATCCACACATCCCACCAACACCCACAAATACCACTACCCACCAAAACCCACACACCCCAACCCATCCAAATGCATATCCCCACCCACACACCCCCCACCCACACATATAATATTCAAGGTATCAAGAAGAGATAAGATCAGAAATGAAGAAATCAGGACTAAAGTGGGGGTTAAAGCAGCACTAGATTTTATTAGAAAGCAGCAAGTCAAATGGTTTGGCCATGCAAGTAGGTTACCAGTCAACAGCATACCACAACAAGCAATGATGTACAGACCAGATGGAAACAGAGGAAGAGGCCGACCACGTAAACGTTGGACGGAGGGAATAGCAGAGTCCGTGGGAATATCGATATATGAAGCCCATAATCGGGCACTCTCACGATGTTTATACTTCACCTCGACACCGCAAGGTACAAGAGAAGCATGATGAGATGAGATGAGATGAGAACCAAACAAATTCCAGTGAATCAAGAACTGAGGAAAACAAGGTGGCACTAGATAGAACAAACATTGAGAAACCCTGAGAATGGTATTACTTGACACTCCCTTGTTTAGAACCTACAAGGGGAACGGAAAAAAGGAGACCTTAAAGCACATGGAGAAGAGAATTACAGACAGAATTGAATAATTTAGGGAGGACTTTGAGGTAGAAGCAAGAGACGGCAAGAGATAGGACGGCGTGTTATGCGCAGGTCGAGGACATATGCCCCAACGATGAAACGAAAAAGAATACTTCTATTTCTAGTTTGTTAACTAAAGATGTTGCCTTCCCATGCTGCTGCTGGCACCTTGTCTTGACAGAAGATAGTTTATTACATTGTGCTTCAAAATAAAAACGCATAATAACTATACAGGTAGGCCCCGGTTAACGTTGGGGTTACGTTCTGGGAAAACGTGACGTTAAGTGAAACGACGTATAGCGAAACACTATTTCCCGTAGAATTAAATGAAATACAGTGTATTGTGTACCACAGTAATGTTTATTTTGATGGTTGTTGATATTTATTGGCTAAATAGAGGTGGGTTGGATGGCGAGTGGTAGAGTTATTGGGACGTAGAGGCATTAAATTCTGCCTCTTCATCTGAGGATGAAACTGTAACCTCTTCCTGCCTCTTTTCCTGGCTCTTCTCTGCTTGAACAAAAAATGTGTCCAATGTCTGCTGCACAGTAACCACCCTCCTCAGTATCAGCACTCGCCGCTTCACCTGTTGTCTGAATGTTGTGCAGGTGTGAACGCTTATTAGAGCGCTCAAACCAACCACGGCTCGCTCTAAAACTATCATCGGCACTACTAGTACTGCTCTCACTCCGCTTTCTTAGCTAGATCTTCATAGAGAGACTTTGCTTTCTCTTGGATAACCATCTTGCTCACAGGCATATTCCGTTGGTTCTGGTCTTCAATCCAGACGGCCAATTGTGCTTCCATGTTCTCCATAAGAATACTTCTGGTACAAGTGATCTTGGAAGCACTCAAAGGGGTTACGTGTTTAGCACCCTCTTTGATTTTGTCAGCACCTGCATGAATTGTCCTTACCGTCGTTATATGTAAACCATGGACTTTACCGATATCAACAGCCCGATCGCCAGCCTCAAAACGACGTTATGGCGAAACGATGTATACCGAGGCGACTTATAGCGGGGCCTAACTGTAATCCATTGTGGTAGCGAATGTGGCTGAGCAGACCAATTCTCGCAGTAAATTTTCGTCCGCAATGCATGCATGTGAACACATAGCCATTTCCACCATCAGCCATCATGAGACGTCTCATACGCCCGGTGTGTGACCCAAATTTATTCCCATCCTCGTTATCCAGATCTTCTACATCTAAAGTGCAACAAAACGTCTAATGTTGACAACTATTCTGCTCAATTTTGCAGGTGCTCGCTTAGGAATTCTCATTTTTGAATACACTGATCTGTGGATTAGCCTCTCGAAATGGGATAGCTTTATAACAGCAATCTTTCTAACATTATCAAAAATATTTGAGAATCAAATAGGAACGCTCGAATTTCAACGCCTACCTTCTTTCGTTCAAGAAATTTCCAAATTAAACTGGTTTACTTGGGATTTACAAAATTTATGAAAACCGTATTTCCCAGCTAACGGATTTTTACGTAAGGGGGGGGGGGGGGGGGGGGGGGGGGGGAACACGCAGTTGACCCTCTTAAAGACGAATGCCAGTTATAATCTGAATGATGTGATTTTTGCAATGAAGCAAGAAACATTCCGTTGATGAGAAAAGTACACAGGAAGGTAATAGTTATCAGTACAGCAAGAATAACAGAGTAGATTTGGACAAAACATGACACACGATCAAATGAAAAAGTGTTGTACTGTAAATTTCTATTCACTGAGCATAGAAATTGCCTAAGATACTACAAACAAAACAAATAATACTATGATCCTAGTATGACGATATGTCGTCCTCCTTTCCTAATCAGAGGTGACATTGGGCGATATATTATCCTTCTGCACTGGATCAGATAAATATCAGATGTGCAGGGATAAATTCTCTGTGGCAAGAAGAGTGTGTACAGTCGGTGAACATGATTTTCAAACACCCCGGCTTCTGCTAATCCATCTCAAAATAAAACTAGAACTACAAGTTGTGCTGTAAACAGGACCGTAAATTAACCACCGTTTATGTTTATTAGTCCTTTACGCATGTCTTTTACAGAACGTGGCAGTCAACCACATCATGTATGGGTTGTTTGTGAATCTCTATGCTATTGTCCGTTCTGTAGTTTGCTATTGGTCAACGTTGCCGAATGTTAAGAGTGCCCGCTCTCAGCAGCAGCAGCAGCAGCAGCAGCAGCAGCAGCAGCAGTAGTAGTAGTAGTAGTAGTAGTAGTAGTAGTAGTAGTAGTAGTAGTAGTAGTAGTAGTAGTAGTAGTAGTAGTAGTAGTAGTAGTAGTAGTAGTAGTAGTAGTAGTAGTAGTAGTGTAAGAGGAAGAAGGAGGAGGAGAAGGGGGTAAAGAAGGAGGAGGAGAAGGGGGTAAAGAAGGAGGAGAAAAAAGGAAGAAGAATCCATATTGAAGTGAACAGATAATCGCCCGTACTGATTGATTGATATGTCTGGCGTCAAATGAGAGAACTGTTACACCTCTGGGGGTCCTCTTGTGGTTGCTTGGGTATCTATAATTGCGTGCCACAGACATGGAGAGCTAATGTCCCATCATTGAGGGAGTTAACTGAGAGAACATTGCTGGCCGCCCAAGGATGGATACTTTGCTTTATCGTAAACTACCATCTTTTGACTGCTGGAAATCAAAGATCGATGAATCAACGCGAGGAGGCGAGCCCAGACATCACATGCAATAATGTGTTATGTTACACTGCTGGCCGAGTGGTTAGAATGTCGGATTCTCCTTCTGGAGACCCGGGTTCGAATCCTCGGTAAGGTGTGGATATTTTTCTGTCGGGGGCAAAAATGAAACCCTAACCTGCACAGTTCGTGGCGACTGCGCTAGCCAGGTGGCCTTAAATTCCTCAGACCCCCCCCCCTTTTGCCATACACCGCAAGGTTCTATATAGGCAGTATATAACGAA
>JACEFZ010025609.1:0-19891 GCA_014155875.1 Cepaea nemoralis | reverse complement strand
TGTCTTGAAGATATTCAATTACTTTTCTATACACACTGTCAGAATAGAAACTTTAAAGGATATTTGTGACTATGTCAACATTAACTATCAGCACCTACTCTATCACTCTAAAACTAGATGGCTCAGTTTGTTTCCAGCTGTTGAGAGGCTGTTGAGGCTGTTTACTGCTTTGAAAGAATATTTTCTTTCTGTAAACCAACCACCTGCTATGATAAAAGAATTTTGGTGAGAACGATTTTTCGCACGTTATAAGAAATGCATTCGACGCGTGGTGACGCACACGTACTTTAGATAGATAAAACATAACCTACACGTTGTATTGTCACTGATTGGGCAAGGGACGATTATTCTCCAACCCAGAAAACACATCTCTAGGTTAAAAAAAACAATAATGAGCATGCTATAATGAAAGCAAGACAAACAATAGTGGTATGGAAACGTAGTGTGCCTTGTCAATGTTTAAAGTATGAATTATTCGACATTATTATTATATTATTCAAAATTATTATTCGACACTGTTCCATTTAAACACATGGAATATAAATTGTATCAAAACATAATACTGGATGCTCTGATGCAAATTATTACCACTTTGAGGAATAGCAAAAAGAAGACTGGTGAAAAGAAATGCAAACTAAAGACTGAATGTCATGGAAGGGCACACCAGGCCCTAAACCTTGGTCAGCAACTGGTCTAGGATTGACGCTCCGACAGGCGGTCAGTTAGAGCATTGCTTTGCCTGATCCGGCAGCTTCTGCTTCTTGTTCCTGATATATTGGTGTTACCTTTTCTCCGGAGTAAACTAGGTAGGCTGCGAGGGTGATCACGCTGCTAGTGTAACAGTGAGGGATTCTAGGTTAGGAGTAAAGAGTTAAGGAATGCTGCGCATTCCTTGACTAGGGGGAAAACCATAGTGAACGTGTGTGCACGAATGAAGAAGGGTATCTAGGAAAACACACACGTCACTTGGGGGCCAGCGAGAACAGATGTCAACACCGAGAAGGGAGTCTCCATCATATGTGCTGAGCTAGAATGATTCATCAATAAAATCCTTTTCTAACAACGCGAAGACTGACTTGTCTGGTGCTATACGTTCACGATCATAGCCTTTGTGTGTAGCACTGTCACACGAGGCTGATTTGGTGCCTTTGACCTTACGAAACATGGGAGGTCGCGGAGAGAGAATACCGCCATAGTTATGTCGGGCATGTCTGGAGAAGTAATTAATTTGAAAAACAACAGATGAAAGCCGACTGTTGGTAGCTGTTCTGGGTTTGCACTAGATTCCTGATTAAGAAGGAGATCCAATTTCAAGGTCAGCGCTAAAGAAAAGGTTCGAGTGATACTTATTTTTTTGAAAGACTGATGTTATTGCACAATTATGAAATTAGTTGGAGAACTGACCAACGCAAAATGCTATAAGTAATCCCGTTCTGCATCAAAAATCAGTAAGAAAAAAATGAGTTTTAACCCGTGGGACTGTTGAAGGTGAACTCAAGGTTATGGTACGAATTCCAGAATTATGAAATCAAGGTCTGCAATACTTTATACTTTCAACTATTTAAACTGACCATGGCGAGAGTTCCACATGAAAATAAGAGACTGGATAGCGTCAGCTTTAAGTCCAGTTGTTGTTGACTGGATTACGTTTGATATATATGAAAGTCACAGATTGCTGCTGGGAAAGTAAGTTTTTTTTGCTGAAGTCGTGAGCAATTGTCGCTTCTTGCATGAAGGTGAACTTATCTGAAGGGAATCTACAGTAATCGAACAGGTAATCAAAGTCTTGTTGCGAGCCTGATATCGAGCGTGATCAACGTCGGGAAATAATTGGAAATAATCTGAATTCGACTTCGAGTAAATTAGTAAGGAAAGAAATCCAGAGGCTCTTCGTTGTTCTAATCATTTTAACGAGCTTGATTAGAGTCCTTTTTTTTATGTGGTGTAGGAAATTTTGAATCAGGAGGTCATTTAAATTCTTTTATCAAAATTCAGGGTTGAAACAGGAATATTTCTTCGTCAGGATCTTCGATTGGAGGATTTAGTTAAGTTAATTAGATAATATTAGAGTAATTAACAGATTGTGTATTGTTGCTGGGTTTGAAATCAATATTGTTGAAATATTTGTATATTGCTTGATAATTATAAATTTTAGGATGGAATCCCAAGATTTTTCACAGGTACTCACTGGAGTTGGCGGGGCAATATCAAGGTTGGATGCGGTGTTAAGACAACAGAATATAAGCAATGATGTTGAAAGATTTAGTGGTCAAGCAAATCAGTTTAAGAAATGGATTATTTCCATTGAAAAACATGCATATTTAGTAAATGCTACAGACGGAGAGAAAAAGAACTTGGCATACAGAACAAGTACAAGTCCAGTTTCTGACCATATTAGAAGAAAGTTAGAAGCAGCAGGAGGTGAAACTTGGGAAGAATTCAAAGATGATCTCGCAAGAAAATATGCTGAAATTACTGATCCACAACACGCATTCTCAGTATTGCGACAGACTAGACAAAACAGCACAGAAAGTGTTCAGCTATACAGTGACAGGTTAATCAACTTAGCTGAAGAGTCATTCTTAGGACAGAATGTACGAGCAGAGGAAGTGGAACGGATGTTGGTAGGGATTTTTGTTGATGGAATTAAGTCAGATGGATTGAAATTTAAATTATTAAGAGAGAATCCTGCAAGATTGTCACAAGCGGTAGATATCGCTATACAAGAGGAAAGCTTGAGGAGGAGGTTTAGGCTAAGGGTAGGACGAGAGTTAGGTAGTAGTTCAGAAGATAGAATTGAAGAACCTATGGAAATAGGTCAGTATAGACATGGATGGAGAGGAAGACGAGGAGAAATACAGATGGTGCAAAGAAACGAGAATGTATATAATCAAGATAGAAGAGGACAAGTGAGAAATACTGTAAGAAACATGGAAGGTAACACAAATAACTCGAATGCGGTTTGTTGGGGATGTCCACCAACGTGGGCACATTTTTCGCTTTTGTGGTAACAGAAGTGGCCCATCGATTACGCAAATAGTAGAGGTGTTCAGACGAGTATACAGAATAGAATGGCAAATGGTAGACCAGCAAATTGGAATTCTGGAGAAATACAGAGAAATTTTAGAAGGTCAGGAAATCAGGGAAATTGGCATCCCGCTTATTGAATAGGATCGGCAGTAAGAGGGAAGATAGTAAGATCCAAAAAGGGCATCAATATATTAAAAACCCAAAGGATGAGTATAATAGAACATTTAGAAATAAAAAACAAGCCGAGGTAAAGCAATTGTCATTAAATATGGTAGATCCTAGCTCATGTATAGTACAGATAGGAAAATATAAAGTTAGAACATTAGTTGATTCGGGAGCACAAGTTAGCGTGATTAAAGAAGCATTTTTATATCGAATGTTAAAAAATTGTAAAATAATTAGAATTCAAGAGAATCTTCATTCGGTAACGGGACAAAAATTGGAAGTGTTAGGACAAACGATGATAAATTTGAAATTAGGAGGGATAAATGTTAGGCATATGTTCCATGTGGTTAAAGATTTAAATAGAAATATGATATTGGGACGAGATTTTTTATTGAAAAATGGGGTGAGACTTTTATTTGATTTGCATAAATTAAAATTCCAAGATGTTTACGTAGATCTAGAGGAAGATATGCATGTGTCGACATTAGTTAGAGTTAAAACAACCATGAATTTAAAACCACAGTCAGTTAATTTGATACAAGCAAGACTGAAGAGAAACCCATATTATGTAGCAGGAAACATAGTTAGAATCACAGAATTGCAAAATGAAATAATTGATGAGCCAGGTTTAGAAGTTCCGGATGGAATAATAGAATTAGATAAAAGTTTAACATTTCCAGTAATGGTTATTAATAACACAGGTAGAGAAATTAAATTATACAGAGGATGTGTAATAGCTAAGCTAGAACATGACAGCGTTAGTGACATATTGACAACAGATAGAGTAAATATGGTGGGAATAAGTTATTCAGAAACCTCTAATGAAAGAAGTAATAATAGACGCGGATACAGAAGGAAAGGGAACGCAAGAATGGATGAATTGATCCATCCCATATAGAAGAAATACAGCACAAATACATTCACTAGACAAAGTAACAAGAGAAAAAGAATTGTTAGCACAATTAAAAACTTCGCCAGAAAAACAAGGAAGTGTTAGAACAACTGATAAAGCAAAATCAAGATGTGTTTGCGATAAATGATTTAGAATTGGGTAAGACACAAACAGTTACGATGGAAATAGACACGGGAGATCATCCACCAATTAGTTTAAAACCATACAGAACTCCGTTAAGAAATAGAGAAGTAGTAGAAAAGGCAATAGAAGATATGTTGAAAGCAGGCATAATAACAAGATCAAAATCAGAATGGTCATCTCCGGTGGTAATAGTGGCCAAGTCTGATGGTTCGAACAGGTTCTGTTGTGACTACAGGGCGTTAAATAAAATTACTAAGAATGTAGCGTACCCACTGCCAGTAATTGATGATATTTTGGGGCTACTTAATGGTTCTACATATTTCACAACGCTGGACGCAAGGGCAGGATTTTGGTGTATTCAGATGTCAGTAGACGCGCAAAATAAAAGTGCCTTTTGTACTCATATGGGTTCGTACAAATTTTTACGTATGCCATTCGGTCTCAAAAATGCACCATCCCACTATATGTTCTTAATAAATGAAGTACTAGACGGTATGCAAAGTTTTGCCTTAGCATATATTGATGACGTATTGATTTTTACAAAAGGAGATGTAGAGAATCATTTGGAACATGTTAGACTAGTATTTGACAGATTAAGAAGGCATGACGTTAAATTAAAGCTTAGTAAGTGCCAGTTTTTAAAGACAGAAACAAAATATTTAGGCTATATAATAAATAGGGAAGGTATTAAACCAGACATGGAAAAAATAAAAGTTATTAAAGAGTTACCTCCTCCCACTAACGTTAAGGAAGTAAGGGCTTTTATAGGAACCTGTGCGTATTATCGGCGGTTTGTACCAGCCTTTTCTAAGATAGCAATACCTATTACGAATTTAACGGGAAAATACGCTAGATTTAAGTGGGATGATGAGTGTCAAAAAGCATTTGAACTTTTAAAAGAGAGCTTAACGGTGGTACCATTATTAACACATCCAGACCTGAATAAACAACTAATACTATACACAGATGCTTCAGGACAATGCAATAGGAGCATGTTTGGTTCAACCATATGAAGGAGAAGAATCTGGAATACCAGGGGTTAAAAATGAAAGACCAATCTATTTCTTGTCGCATAAACTCAGCAAGACTCAAAAGAAATGGCCGATTATTGAGAAAGAAGCATATGCAATACACTACGCGCTGCAAAAACTAAATTATTACTTACATAACGCCAATTTCATTATTAGAACTGACCACATGCCATTAAAGTCGATATTAGAAGCACCAATACAAAATAGGAAAATACAAACGTGGGCATTGAATTTACAAGGGTACAATGCTAAGGTTGAATATGTGTCAGGAAAACATAATACGTGCGCCGATCTTTTGTCTAGGATCCCGTACCCACAGTCATCAGGAAACACGGAAGATGAAGTTGAACCAGAGGTAGATGATCGAAACTGGCAAGTTAATATATTAGATTCTGCCATAATAAATAGGGAAGAATTTGAGAGTTTACCATCGGAGTAAGAGTCGGAAACTAGAAAAGAAGACCCACATTTAGAACAGTTTGATATGAAAACAGAACAAGAATTGGATCCGAAAGTAGTACAGATAAAAAAGAAATTGAAAGAAACAGGGGAAAATAGTTTTAAAAGAAAGTTGTAGAGTTACAAGAAGACAATCAATTATATTATATCAGTGAAAAAGGTGAAGGAGTAAGAAAGTATATTCCGAAACATTTAGAACAAGAAGTCTTAAAGGCGTACCACGATAATAATGGTCATTTTGGACGAGATAAGTTAGTGAAGGCTATTAGCAGTAAATATTATTGGCCGAATTTATTCAAAAGCGTATATGAATATGTTGAAGCATGTGAAAAGTGTAGGTTAAGGAACATGAAGATAATTAAATGTCCTTTACAAGATACCGATATTCCTCAATTTCCAATGCAGAAAGTAAGTTTGGATATTTCAGGTCCTCATCCAAAAACATTATCGGGAAATGTATACTTACTACATATAGTTGATTCATATAGTCTTTGGCCAGAAGTATATCCAATTCCAGACAAGAGTGCTGATTCAGTTATAAATATGCTTTTACAAGAATTTATACCAAGGTTTGGGTGTCCACAAATAATACTTACAGACAATGGGAAAGAGTTTGTAAATAAAAAGTTTGAGAAATTGGTAAAAGATTGGAATATAAAACACATTAGGACTTCATATTACAGACCAACTTCTAATGCAAAAAATGAGAGACAACATAGAACACTATACAATATTCTAGCGAAAAATGTAGAAGAACACGATATGGATTGGGATCTTTATTTGGGGATGGCATTAGCGGCGATACGTACACACGAAAATGAAGGAACAGGTTTCTCACCATTTTACTTAGTACATGGAAGAGAACCGATATTGCCAATTGATAATTTATTAAAACCTAGGAGAAAATATTTGGGGGAAGATTTTCAAGAAACAAGGTTACAAGAAATGCATAAAGCACATGTACGTTTAAGAAATAATATAATTAAGGCTAGAGAAAGACAGAAGAAATACGCAAATAAAAATGCACACTTACAAGAGTTTAACGTAGGTGATAGAGTATATTATAAAAAACATAGAAAAAACTCTAAGTTTGATGCTCATTGGGTCCCGGGATACTATATTTTAGAAAAAAAAAGGTCCAGTGTCGTATACTATTAAGAATCAAATTTCAGGGCATGTTGCACGTTCACATGTAGAACACTTAAGGCGGGATAATGAAGAAAGGGATGCAGAGAATAATAATAATAATTATTATTGTTCCGAAGAAATATTGTCGGGTGGACAGATCGTCAGACAATCGGGTTATCCAAGGCCTATAGAGAATGGAAAACAAGTAACAACAGCATCTAATACAGCTGAACAAGAAGAAACGATACCAAAAACAGTCATGACAGAGGAAAATAATGTGTATGACGATTATATGAGTGAAGAGTCAGTTAGGGAAAATATTGATTTATGAATACATTTATGAATACAAGACAAGCAGTAAAAAGAAAGTTGGATAGACAGAAAGAAAAAGAAATTAAGAGGCAAAGGAAACTTAGAGAGAATTCTTCAAGTGAGGAAGAGATGCCACTTTTTGAAAATCTGTTGAGACGGCAAGACAGAAAAATTAGATTGGATGTAGAAAGGAAGAGATTAGCGGTTGCTAGTAATGGATATACAGATGGGGAACAAGAGATGGATGAAAAGTCAGAAACTGATGAAGAAGCTGATATGAAAGAAGATAGCTCTCCTCGAGAGGATAGAGACATTGATGTAGATATTGCAATTATTGAAAAAAATTTGAGGTTATTAAAGAAATGGAGAAGTGATAGATGAAAAGAGTGATATAGGGTTCTGCAGATAGCAGATAGAAGAAGAAGTTTGGACACGATAATTTTGTGTTTACAAAGGTACTTGATGGAATTTTTCTAAAGCGGAAAATTATTATTGGGTACTCAGAAATTGGTCTTGAAATTTATAATGTATGTGTACATTGATTAATGTGGGGGGATAAATATGATGAGGGGATTGAAATGCTTTGTTCAATTGTTGGGACTTCAATTGTGTTTTATGAAATGTGAAAAATAGGTTAACTTAGATGGTTATTTTTACGATGTTTTGGGTTGATTGAGTTACCCTAAGGGTGGTTAAAATGATTATTACTTTGAAGTTCAGTTAGAAGATGAATTAAAATAGTAGTTAGTGAAGTGCAGTAGCAATGGAGGGGTATGTAGTTATACATGTGGGGTATGCAATGTATATACAAGGTTTATAATAGGAGCTGGATTGAACAGCGTTTAAGGGGAGAATATGGGGGGAATGCCAGGTTGAAATTTGGCATTTAACTGCATATTGGAAGAAGAAGACTGTACTTAACAGTTAGGAAGTTTTTGTGGTTGAAGGAAAGGTAAACAGGAAATTGTTGGTCTGAATAATACAAAGGCTGGCAGTTTTGGATTAACATACTTTTTTGATAATAACAATTATTATTGACGGAAACTGAAGATAAATTTTGAAACTTTATTTTTTGATAAAGTTTTGAGAATGTATGGGAAGAGAAAGGTGATTACTTCTTACTTTCTTACTTTTTCCTTACTTTTATTGATTTCAGGTGCGCACCTACACAAATCTAATCTAGCTATTTTTTTCCTGTCTATCCTAGAATACTGAGAGAGTGAGAATGTGAATAAGGGGGAAATTAAAGGATAAGGGGAATATCTTCAGTTTTGTCAATCATAATTTAGATGGACGTTTTAAAGTTAAAAGCGGTTCGCTTATGGAGACTTTTGTATTGTGGGGAATTTTATGGAGAGTTTTGTAGAAAGTTTTCTAGAGAACTTTATGACGAGTTTTGTAGAGAGTTTCGATATTATGATCTCTGGGTAGCAATTGGCTATGAGGAGATAGGAGAATTGACTTGGGAAATATATAGAATTGTTGTTATTGTAGTATAGAGAGGTAAAGTTAACTAATTAAAAGTGGGGTTGAGATTTTTTCAAGGAAAAATTCTCTTTGAAGAAGGGGAGGTATTGTAACAGTGAGGGATTCTAGGTTAGGAGTAAAGAGTTAAGGAATGCTGCGCATTCCTTGACTAGGGGGAAAACCATAGTGAACGTGTGTGCACGAATGAAGAAGGGTATCTAGGAAAACACACACGTCACTTGGGGGCCAGCGAGAACAGATGTCAACACCGAGAAGGGAGTCTCCATCATATGTGCTGAGCTAGAATGATTCATCAATAAAATCCTTTTCTAACAACGCGAAGACTGACTTGTCTGGTGCTATACGTTCACGATCATAGCCTTTGTGTGTAGCACTGTCACACGAGGGTACCACATAACCTCTGTACATCAGCCCAGACTGAAAGGAAAGTTTATTATGCCTTTCTGTGTTGAAGCACAATGTAGCAAACTATCGTCTGTTAAGACGACAAGGTGCCAGTATAAAAAGGACGGGGCGTTCTTCGCTACAGAGAGAGAGAGAGAGAGAAGAGAGAGAGAGAGAGAGAGAGAGAGAGAGAGAGAGAGAGAGAGAGAGAGAGGGGGGGAGGGATAGAGAGATAGGGGAGGGGAGGGATAGTAATGATAAATCCATATATTTTGACTAATTAATGGCTAGTGATTCTTTTTCTTGCCAATAAAAAATGTAAAAATGTATTTATTCATCTTGAAGGCATTTAAATGGGCCATGGATGAGGATGCTTCTTTAAGTGGCGGCCCTCAACTCATACTCTCAGTCGTCATGCCGGCAGACAAGGATAAGATTGATGTATATGGAAATGGCATCAAAGCTTTTGAAGAGTGAGCACCGCTGCTTGGTTATATATATATATATATATATATATATATATATATATATATATATATATATATATATATATATATATATATATATATACACACACATACACGCACACACACATACACATATATCATCAAGTGCCATGCCGACTGGCATAGGCTTTCATGACTCCCCACAGATCTCGGTCTTTGGTTTTCTGGATCAACTCTAACGTCTAACGCCTTGCAATGTGATCAACATAGAACAATTTGTATAATGAGTCACATCACAAAGATTTTGCTTCGAATTATCATGCAAAGAGTGAGGAAGTAAATACAACCTGAAATAGGAGAAGAACAATGTGGGTTTGTAGAAGGAAAGGGTACAGTAAATGCTGTGTATATGCTGCGAACAGTTATTGAACGTGCTATAGAAGTAAACAAGGATATTCATCTTTTCTTTATTGACTACACAAAGGATTTTGATAGAGTTACACATGTCAACATGGTGGATATGCTTGCAGATCTACAAATTGATCGGAAACACATTTGACTTATAAAAAAACATATATTGAAAACAACAAGCTGCCATAAGGATTGATAATGAAGTGGGACAATATCAGCCTATTAAAAGAGGTGTTAGGCAGGGATGTGTAATGTCTCCAGATCTTTTTTCCCCTATACAGTGAAAATATTTTTATAAATGTAGAAGATATAAATGGAATCAGCATTGGAGGACGAAACATCCATTAGATATGCAGATGATACAGTATTGATTGCAGACAATGCGCAGGATCTGCAACAATTAGTAGATGCGGTTGTTGTACACAGTGAACGACTGGGGTTAGAATTAAATTGTAAAAAGACACAGGTTATGGTAGTAACTAGGAAGAACGAAATACCACAATGTAATATACAAGTAATTGGAAATATTCTTCAACAAGTGAATAGGTACAAATATTTCGGAACAGTGATAAAATCTGATGGGAGATGCATTGAAGAGATTAGAACAAGAATTGTCATGGCGAAAGTTGCCTTTAGCAAGATTAAAAACATTCTGACCAATAAACAGATGTTAGTTGAAAGAGAATAAGAGTGTTGAGGGGATACATAGTGCCTGTTCTTTTGTATAGATGTAAAACTTGGACAATGAGCAGTCAAGCTGAAAAAACATCTGTTGGCTGCAGAAATGTGGTTTCTGAGGAAAATGCAACGAATACCATGGACAGACAGAAAAACCAATGACCAAGTTCTACAGGAGACAAATGACAATCGTAAACTGATTAGAGAAATTAGACGTAGTCAGTCAACATTTTTTGGACATGTTGTGATAAGAAATGGATTGGAGAACTTAGTGGCAACTGGCAAGATCGAAGGGAATAGACCAAGAGGAAGATCGAGAGGAAAATACCTGGATGGCTTGGCCACATGGCATGGACGAGACAGGAACACTGAGCTGATCCACGACTCTTGTGATCAAGTGAAATGGCGAGTCATGACCGCCAACGCTTTCCGGCATGGCACATAATTGATTGATTTATTCTAACGTTGATATTCCTCCATGCCACCGTCGCAATCCATCCAGCATCATTTCTCTTGGTCTGCCTCTGCTTCCCCTCGATCTTTGCAATTTCCACGATCTTCTCCAATGCCTCTCTTCTCATCACATGATCAAAACAAGGTGTTTCCACTTTCTTATTGTTGTATATAATGTTCTAGTTTCATTACCCTCTGTCAGGCATTCGTTGTTAGTTACTGCAGGAAAAGGAATTCGCAACATTCGTCTCAGGAATCACATCTCTGTTGCTAAGAATCTCTTCCTAATTTATTCATTTACATTCCAAGATTCACAGCCATACAGAAAAACTGGTTCTATATAGCACCTCAACACCTCTTTCTTACATTCAATGATAATGACTTATTGCATAAGATATTCGTCATTTTCTTAAATGCAGCCTTTGCTTGCCCAATTATTTTCTTAATCTCTGTTGTGCATCTTCCATCTGATATAATAAATGTTCCTAGATATTTAAAACTATATATATATATATATATATATATATATATATATATATATATATATATATATATATATATATATATATATATATATATATATATATATATATACATACGTATTTGTGATGCCGTGTTTCTCCTAGTACTCTTTAACATATATATTGATCATATCTGTTCAGAGGTATTGAATAAGCCACTTCCACATAGATTGCCTTAGGACGCTATTGAAGATTAAATGGCAAGAAAAGAGCCCAGGCATTGAAGTCTTAGAAGTAGCGCCAATGCTCTACGAATGAAGAATCAGATTCGCTGTGCTGGTCATTTGATTAGCATGCCAGATCACAGCCTATTTTAATGGTTGCCACCCACAGGCCGTGCCAGCACACCCGACCATCCCTCGCGCACACACATACACACACGTACACACGTGGTTTTTATATTTTCCTATATCACTGTAGAAGAGTTACATAGACAGTCTTTAACCTACATTTCTGACCTAGATGTGACCTGAATAACGTTCGTTTTGAGGACGGAATTAAATGAGGGCGACCTTGGTCCACCATTTAATATAGAGGAAATTACTAGATACGGCCCTCATAAACGGTCCTCATGTTCTAATTAGTTTGGACATTAGGTACTAATAATCAACACAAAAAGGAATATCCTTTTCGGCAGCTACATTAAGACATTATATGTTTGCCTACTCTCTTTAAACTGAATGCAGTGTTAGTTGTAAGTGCACCGGCCTGATTGCGCATGAGGGTTAACATTCCCTATTACTAGTGTCCCCCTCCATCAGAAAAAAGCCAATTCAAATTATGAGGTAACGTATTTTGAACCATGTGAAATAAACATAACAAATAGAATGCAATAAAAAAAATGGTACTTGACACAACGCTTCCAAATGTGGAACGTTGCACGCTGAAAAGTTGTTGACAATTTCCCTTAATTGAGGGGAGAAGATTATGACAATTCCCATATTATCTATTAAATTAAGACACACACACTCACACACAAACACATACGTGTAAACACACACATACACACTCACACACCATACATGTCTTTGCAAATGACATTTGTACTTAACGTATTCTGATAATTGCTTGTGATGTTCATGTTGGATGTCATTCATTTCCACAGAGCCGCAGATTTCCTGTCTATAAGCACATTTGACTATGAAAGACGCCTAAAGCGGTGGACGGACTTCCATTCTCCTCTCTTCGCGGCTATCTACGAAACGGGACACAATATGTATCTCAATTTGGTAATCAGTTGTACTGAACTTTTAGACTATTTGTGATGTAACTATAATCGACTACAACAACGGCTCTTAACTAATTGATTAAGACAAGGTAAACATTCTGCGACAGTATAAACAAGAGATATGGTAACATATTAGGTGAAGATAGATAACTTATCGCCAAATGTGTCCTCCCATTTGATGATAAGGACGATATATCGCCATACTAACGTCGTTGTGTTATTTGTTTATTTTCTTGGTATCTTCAGTCATTTGAATTTTCAGTGAATGGAAATTTAAATCATAATACTTGTTCATTTGATTGTGTATTATGTCTTGTTTGTAGTTAATGTTTGATTGGCACTGAATCAATTCAGGAATCGCTGTATATCCAAGGAATGTACACAGCGCTGTTATGTCATCTTTATTTTTTGAAGATATCTTTATATGTTGTTTAATCCATCTCTATGTGTTGTTGAAGTCATCTTTATTGAATAACGAAGACACAAACCATATATAGTACGATTACTTGCCTGGCACATTTCGCTGCATCTCGTCAGATGCAATGTGCCAGGAAATACATCGTACTACATGTGGTTTATGTCTTCGTTATTCAAATTCACTACTGGAAAACATTGTTTTGATCAACTTTATTTGTTGTTCTGGTCGCTTGTGACGTCCTCACAACTTACTCCCCACACCACTGGTCACAAAAGCTGAATGGCCTTAAAGATTTCAATACCACTACATGCCAGGAATGCCAGGTCATCAAACTATTTAACACCGGGGTTGTTTTAATAATAATATGAAGATTAGTATTTAGTTGATAATATGTTAATTGACTTCATTGTAAGAACTTCATGCTGTATATCATAAAAATGTTTATCATAACAATTTACCTATTGTGTGTAATTATTAAATAACGACAGTGTAATTATTACAAATATTTAGTGAATGGAAAGGAGTATTCATATAGTAAATTAGCGAGTACAGCTGTACAGTTTACCATATGTATTATACATGTCAAACACTCACAAAAACACAGACAGCACTACAACAACTAACAGAAGCACAACCAGACAAGACAGATGATACGTAAATTCACAGACATATTGTATAGGTACAAATACAAGAAATATTAACAATATTTGGTTGGCATTTAATAATCAATTAATAACATATTACCAAAAGTAATATACTTCCTGATAGTTCTTGAAATTAAAACAAAAACAGATAATCGCTTGTAGCGTGATCACCTCTTACAAATGCCCAAGACAAATATGTTATTTGTATCACAGCATTGCACTTATTCAAGAACAGAAACACGGCAGAATAAACAGCCAAAAATGAAAACAGATTAAAAACAACTGATGGATGTGGAAATGTGGTTTCTGGAGAAAATGCAAAGAATACTGTGGGCATAAAGAAAAACCAGCGACCAAGTCCTGCAAGGAAAACAAAAATTCCTAAACTGTTAAAGAAATTAGACGTAGATAGTCACATTTGTTTGGTCACATTATGAGAAGAAATAAATTAGAGAACTTGGTGACAACTGCAAGATCGAAGGAAGAGATCAAGGGTAAGGCAGATAAGTATATACCATGATGGCTTGGCTATGTGGCATGGCTGAGACAAGAACACTGATATGATCCTAGCTCTGTTGATTGAGTGTGATGACGAGACATGACCGCCAATGCTTGTCGGCATGTCACAGCATGACGATGGTATAGGGATCCTCTTGGATGATCAGAGCCTTAAATCATACCCAGATTGCACATTAACAACTACTTTCAAATGACTTGTATAAGTGGAAACATATATACTTTTATGAAAATCTATATGTTTCAATTAACATCCTCAAACAGATGCTTGCTTCTCTGGTGCCGCTGATTTTGCGGAACCCAAATTGTTCTTCAGCTACTTCCTCATCTATTTTATGTTGAATTCTTTCTTGTATGACCTTGAGTAGTATCTTAGTTATGTCAGGTCTTAGTCAGATATGACTGAGCTACCGTATAACAGTAGACGGTACTACCTGGTTTCTGTTAGCGCCGAACGTTGGGCGGCGCTTACCAAACCCGACACCCCACATTGTGCCAACGGCTTCGGGCGGAAGAGCCCAATTGGGAGGGTACAAGTCTTACCCTGGTGCGAGGAAATGCAAGCTAAAGACAAAATTGTCATGGCAGGGCAGACCAGGCCCTAAGCCTTGGTTGGCGACTGGTCTAGGATCGAAGCTAATACAGGCGGACAGTTAGAGCATTGCTTTGCTGATCCGGCAGCTTCTGCAGCTTGTCTTGTTCCAGATGTAGGGGTGTTACCTTTCCTCTGGAGTGAACTAGGCAGGCCGAGAGAGGGATTCATGCTGCATGGGCAACACATGATCTCTATATTTTAGCCCAGGCTTTGTGCTATGGAGAGGCAATAACTCCATCCCTGGTCTTAACTGGTCTCGGAATCAAAGCGAGAGGCAACTGTTACGGGTTATAAGTCCTTGTCAGTTGGCGTAGACATGGGGCGCCACGCGTTGCCTCTGACGGTGGGAGACACCTATAGGTGTCACTGATCAGCTACCGCCCGCCTCAAGCTGGGCAGCCCCCAGCCAATTGGGTGCTGATCCGCCACAGCCTGCCTGCTTCAATGGGTGCTTGGGGCTAGGACAAAATCTGAATCGCAGGCTGTAAAACCAATGCACCAGGTACAAACAAAAATAAAAATAGAAACCTCAAGCTACGGCTTGCAACCTGGAACGTGAGAACCATGTGTCCAGGATTTTCCACTGACTTGACCAATATTGACGATGTGAGAAAAACGGCTGTGATTGATGCCGAACTCAATCGTCTTAACATTGATATTGCTGGCCTGCAGGAGACTCGCCTCGCTGAGGAAGGGTCACTCAGGGAAAACAACTACACCTTTTTCTGGAAGGGTAGAGGGCAGGCAGAAAAAAGGCAACACGGTGTGGGCTTTGCAGTGAAGAATTCGCTACTGGGAATGATTGAAATTCCAGCAGGAGGAAATGAAAGACTATTGTCCCTGCGCTTGGCAACCTCTTGTGGGTTTGCCACCATTATTACTGCATATGCACCGACACTCGATTCCTCTGATGATGTGAAGGATTTGTTCTATGAGGAGTTAGACTCCGTGATCAAGGCAGTTCCAAAATCTGACTACATTTATATGCTCGGTGATTTCAATGCTCGTGTGGGCAAGGACTCGAGTTCATGGCCAGTGTGCCTTGGAAAATACAACATCGGTCGCATGAATGAAAATGGGCAAAGGCTGCTGGAGCATTGCACCAGTAATGACCTATGTATTACAAACTCTTTTTTTAAAACAAAAGAGATGCATAAGGTCACATGGAAACATCCAAGATCCGGCCATTGGCACCAGCTGGACTTCATCATCACACGGAGACAACATCTGAACCATATATCATTGACTCGTAGTTACCACAGTGCTGACTGTGATACGGATCATTCTTTGGTTGTTGCAAGGGTTAGACTGAGACCAAAGAGAATCTACACAGCTAAACACAAATCTAGCCCCAGGATTAATATTATTAACACTCATGATCCTGAAAAGTGCTTTCAGTTTCAACAGCAACTTGAAGACGCTTTCACTGATACACCAGAAAATTGTACAGTAAATGAAAAGTGGGGTCAAATTAAGGAAACTCTTTATAAAACTGCCGTAGGGGTTTACGGCACTGTGGATCATAAGAGGCAGGACTGGTTTGCGGCCAACAGCGAGACTCTGCAGCCCTTGATTGATAAGAAGAAGAAAGCTCTCTTAAGAAACAAGGAAAGACCAACGCGTAACACTCTGAGTGAGCTAAGGCAAGCTAGGAAGGATGTGCAAAAGGCTGCCAGGCAGTGTGCAAATGATTATTGGATCAAGTTATGTGAGTCCATTCAAATCGCAAGTGATAAGGGAGACATAAGAAGCATGTATGAAGGAATAAAGAAAGCCTGTGGTCCAGTGATCAAAAGAAGTGCACCATTGAAAACCTTGACTGGAGAAATCATCACTGACAAGAAACGGCAGATGGACAGATGGGTAGAGCACTATTTGGAGCTTTACTCAAGTGAGACCAAACTAGCGGATGATGCCCTCAACGCCATAGAGGCTCTACCAACTCTTGACCACCTGGACACACTTCCCACCATAACAGAAGTTAAGTGTGCTATAAATGAACTTGCATCTGGCAAGGCTCCAGGTAAGGATGGGATTCCAATAGAGGTTATCAGGAGTGGGCAAGACACACTCACTATACAGATCCACCAGCTAATAGAGCTATGCTGGCGTGAAGGACAAGTCCCACAGGATTTCAAAGATTCAAGCATCATAACACTGTACAAGAACAAGGGCGATCGGAGCGACTGCAACAACTATAGGGGTATCTCACTTCTGTGTATTGTTGGAAAAGTATTTGCCAGAATTGTTCTGCGCAGACTTCAAGTCCTAGGAGATCAAGTCTACCCCGAATCACAGTGTGGCTTTCGACAGAACCGGTCTACCACTGATATGATATTCTCATTGCGACAAATGCAAGAAAAATGCCGTGAACAGAATCAACCACTGTTTATTGCCTTCATCGACCTCACAAAGGCATTTGATTTGGTCAGTCGTGAGGGTCTGTTCAAGGCACTAAAGAAGATTGGCTGCCCACCAACTCTTCTGTCCATTGTGGAATCGTTCCACACAGGCATGAAGGGTATAATCAAGTTTGATGGTGCAACTTCTGAAGAATTTGAAATCAAGAGTGGAGTTAAGCAAGGTTGTGTACTAGCTCCCACCCTCTTTGGAATATACTTTTCACTTCTACTGAAATATGCATTTCGTGATCAGGATGGTGGTATATACATTCACTCACGCTCAGATGGCGGCCTCTACAATGCTCAGAGATTGAAGGCTAAGACCAAAATTAGGAGGGTACTGATCAGAGAGTTGCTTTTTGCAGATGATGCTGCAGTTACGACCCACTCTGAGGAAGAATTGCAATGTCTACTATCTGCATTCTCCAATGCTTGTTCTGAATTTGGTTTAACAATTAGCAAAAAGAAGACACAGATTATGTCACAAGGTGCACATGGGGTACCATCAATCTTTATTGATGACGCTGAACTAGAGATAGTAGACCATTTTACATATCTAGGATCAGTGGTAAATAGCAAATTATCCCTAGATCAGGAAATCAACATCCGGATTGTTAAGGCAGCAACAACAATGAACAGGTTAAGAAAAAGAGTCTGGGAGAACAGGAAGCTTACTGCCAAAACAAAAGTCCTTGTCTATCAAGCCTGTGTCCTTAGTACTCTTCTCTATGGCAGTGAAACCTGGACAACTTACTCACACCAAGAGAACAATTTAAACAGCTTTCATATGCGGTGTCTGCGAAGAATTCTTGGTATTAAGTGGCAAGACAAAATCACAAATACTGAAGTATTGGAAAGATCAGGTTGTGTGACAGTTTATTCCATGCTCAGTCTTCGTAGACTTAGATGGATAGGACATCTTAGGAGGATGGATGATGGTAGAATACCAAAGGATATCTTTTTTGGTGAATTACAGATGGGTAAGAGATCTCAGGGTCGGCCTCTACTACGATACAAAGATGTGTGTAAGCGGGACATGATTGATACAGGCATTGATAATGCACATTGGGAGCAAGTCGCCGCTGAACGTGTTGCATGGAGGGCAAATATCAGAAATGGAATAAAGTCAAAGGAGAAAATTATTGCAGAAAAGTCACACACCAAGCGTTTGAGACGTAAGATGGTGCATGATGGTGGAAGTGACCACGTGTTCAGATGCACCCACTGTGAACGGACATTTACAGCGCAAATTGGCCTTATCAGTCACACTCGCTACCGCCATAGTTAAAAGTTATTATGCCTTTTTAAAGCACAAACTATTGTCTGTCAAGACGGCAAGGTGCCAATGGATGGCCCAGTACATCCGACTCGAAAAGCACTTTTTTTTCGAATAAGCTTTCTGTCCCTCGCCTTTGTACTGTCGCTATTATATCTACAAGGCAGCAGGGTTTTGTTTTTCTTCTTCTAGTTAACGTCCCTTGTCCTGTCCGATATATGAGACTGTGCCAGTATCTTTGCTACCGTGTGCGCAACTAATAGGGATTATTTAATCACACACACCTCACAACCACATCAAGCTAGGAAGCACGACTGGGAAGAAATGAGCAAATCATCTTGCTTTCAGATCTTTTCTTTTATGTTAACCAGAACACACACTTTGTCTTTACCATACATTTGTATTCAAACAAAATTATTTGCTTCATTTTCCTATGGCAGGACTGGGTTGCTAAGTACTATGTGAGTTTGGGAGTATCCAAACGTAAGATCAACCTTGGTATTCCCACCTACGCCAGAACGTATACACTGGTACCGGACAATAATTATCATGGCCAATACAGTTTCGCCAAGGGTGTTGGAATAGAGGGAGAATATACTGGAGAACCCGGTCTCTTAGCATTCTATGAGGTAAATTTTATATTCAGCATCTTTATCTTAGGGCGTCTGCGTTGGAACAGGCATTGTCGATGGCGGTAACTCTGAAGTCGGAGTGGGTTCGGCTGATGGTGTGGGACACTGGTGTGACGAGATGAGTCTAGATCACTATGTGACCATCAATAGCTGGTTTCCTGTTTACATTCTAAATCTCATATATCGTCAATATGACAATTAATGACGTCATGCTATAAACACGGACATTTTCTGCGCCAAAACTATACCCCGCTATGTCAGGGACTGCATTTATTCCACGTCATCAATGCAATGACGTCATAATTTCCTTTTTCCGTCTTGGATCACGTATTCCCACTACATAGTCAATTTGACACGGGATATTACTTTAACTTCACCCCAAGCTATAAGAAAGATGCCATACCCATGCAGTACGATAAAACGGGAAAGAGGAAACTACTCACTTCCACCCCAGCGCACAGACAACAAAGACCCAGTAAGGCAGAAGATACAGATGTCTAAAATCCAACCTCATTCATGCTGATCTTCTTATAATATATCTAATTGCTGCGCAAGACTGGGTGTGAGTGAAACATAAAGGGAGACTTTATTCCCAAACGGGGCCCTGGAACATGTATTACTAAAATTTTAATTCCCCC
>JACEFZ010025608.1:0-53628 GCA_014155875.1 Cepaea nemoralis | reverse complement strand
ATAAAAATTTTAAAAATATTTATATCAGTGAATATTTACCGAGCGATATGCTGAAATCTGTATTTATAGCTACACCAAACAGACCAGTGGCAATTTAATGCGAACATTTTCGTATAATTAACCTCATAAACCATGTCACTGAGCATCTACTCGGAATTATAATGAGAAGAACAAGAAAGAAAATCAAAATGGAAATTAGTGAAGAACAGTATGAATTTGTGGAAGGAAAGGGTACAAACAATGCAATATATACATACATTCATTCATTCATTCATTCAGTAGCATATCCTTTGCAGAACATCTCTCCCATAACAACCTTCCCGAAAATTTATCTATCACAAGCAAGATGGTCCGCGTCCGATACACCCATCTGTTAATCATCCGCCACATCCTGCACCCATCTTCTCTTTGGCCTTCCTCTTCCTCTCTTCCCAAGCATATAGCCCTCCATTATTTTTCTCTCCAAACTTTCGTGACGTTTCAAGTGACCAAAATATTTCAATTTCCTTTGTTTTATCGTCTTTAATAACCAACCTTCTTCAATATTTAACTCCTGAAGTATGGATGCATTTGTTCTTTTCTTTATCGAAGATATTCTTAGAACTCGTCTATAACATTTATATCCAAAGGCATTTATGCGCTGTTCAGCTTGTTTAGTAAGTGTCCAGGTCTCACAGGTGTATGTTGCAATGGGAAAGATGCATGCTCTTAAAAATCTAATTTTTGTAGTTCTGTCTGTCCCACTGCATAATTTATTCAGTTGTTTTAGTCTTTGTAGAGCAATAGATATGCGTCGTTTAATTTCTTTCATTGTGTCAGCGTTGTAGGTAATCAATGACACAAGATATTGGAAATTTTCCGTCACCTCCAATTTTTCCTCGTTAACATATATTTCTTTCTACATAGTAGTTTTATCTGTATGCATTATCTTTGTTTTTGCTATGTTAAGAGATAGTTGTGATTTTCACTATTCTTTTGGTTTGAGCTTATTAGGTTTTCTATACCATTCTGTGATGTGGATTGCAATACTGAATGATCAGCATATCGAATCTCTAGTATTTCACGACCACCAATATTAAGGGCATCATATTGCGGTCTGGTTATATCATCTCTAACATTTCTCATTATAATTTAGGGTACAGGTTAAACAAATATGGTGACACCACACAGCCCTGACGGACTCCTTGCTTGATGTCAAACCAATCTGATGTCCCGCCATCTATCCTAACCGCTGCTTGTTGATCGATATAGAGCATTTTTATGAATTGTACTACATGTGATGGAAAACCCATACTCCTCACGATTTCAGAAAGTTGCTGATGTTGTACACAGTCAAATGCCTTTGAATAATCCACAAAACATGAGAATAGGTTTCTCTGCACTTCTCTGTTTTTAAACACATGTTGAGTGTTTGATCTTTTGTTCCTCTTCCATGTCTCACGTTAATCTCTTCTTCCATTTTCTTACGAAGTCTTTCCATTATGATTTTTACTAGCATTTTACTTACTTGACTGATCAGGGCAACAATTCTATAGTTGATGCATAATTTCAGGTTGCCCTTTTTGGTATTGGAATGAAGATGGTTCTCTTCCAATCTTTTGGCCATATACCATATTTCCAAATAGTTTTACACAATACGGGATAGATATGTATGCCTTCTTCTCCTCCCGCTTTGAGTAGTTCAGCTGGTATCTTATCGCGTCCTGGAGATTTACCATTCTTCAGGTTCCTTATTGCCCGTGCAATTTCATCTAATGAGAGTTCAGGTTATGTCTCTGCTGTCATTGGTTCATGTATCTCATGCATATCCTCACATTCATTCCTATCATACATTCCACTGTAGTATCCCTGCTATCTTTCAAGAATTTGTCTAGATTCTGTTATGGTATTTCCCAACTTGTCACAGATAACATTTAATTGAGGTTGAACATTTTTTGTCAATAACTTCATTTCTTTGAACATTTCGTAATCTCTTCCATTCTTATGACATTGCTCTATTTTAATACAACAATCTTGTATATATTGATTTTTGTCCTTTCTTGTGTTCTTTCTTATTTCTCGTGTTAAAGATGTATACTTCATCCTACTGTTTTTCTCCTTTCTGTTTCAGTTCCCTTCGTTGGTTTATTAATTCGAACGTGCCTGATGTAATCCATGGCCTATGTTGCTTAGTCCTGGTCGGAATTAAATCTGTGGCTGCTGTTATCAAGATATCTCTAGCTTGTACTGCCAGTTCATCAGGTGTCATTTACTCTCGTACAGACATCAAGACCCCAAAACGATACTTCACTTCTACGTTGTATGCATCTGATATTTTTGTGAGACCAAAACGAAGTGGCCTTGGTCCTCGGGTAACCTTTTTCAGTTTTTCTTTCAGATCTGCTGCTAACAACTGATGATCTGTATCACAGTCTGCACTTCGTAGGGTTTTTCCCGATGTTATGCTTGATCTCCATCTTCTTTGTATTAAAATATAATCTATCTGATTTTTGGTAATATTTTCCGGGGACTTCCCTGTGTAGTGTCTTCTTGGGTGTTGTTTAAAAAGTGATTTGGCTATCGTTAACTCATTTTATGTGCAAAATTCAATTAATTTTTCACCTACACCATTTCTATTTCCCAATCCAAATTTTCCTAAAACATGTCTCTCATTTTCAGCTATTCCTGTACCTACTTTTGCATTAAAATCACCCATTATTAATGTTATGTCGTTATGGTCAGTCTTATTTAATATGTCTTGCAGTGCGCTGTAAAAATTTTCAATTTCGTCCTCCTCTGCTGTTGAAGTAGGTACATATATCTGTATGAGAGCTGTGTTTTTTGGACGGCCTTTAAGTCTGATACCGGTAGCCGTGGCTAAGGGCTTGTGAACGCGGTTTGTGAGCCCGCATACCCGGATTCGAAACACAGCGGTGCTGGTTTTTTCGAAAACGGTATAGGTGCCGGTCGTTCAGAAAGCAATGGCAAACTACTGAACGTAAAATTTGCTCAGGAATCACGAACATCGAAAATGCTGGGGTTGACTGCTATGTCCTGTGAAGGACATGCAACTAATTTTTTATTTATTTTTTATTTAAAGTCTGATAGTGAGGATTCTATCACTAACTGAGTTATACCCCATTAAAGCGTTTTGTTTGTTTGTTTGTTTGTTTGTTTGTTCGCATATCCTTTACAGGACATCGCTGTCAGCATCAGCATCTTTCAGCTGATTGTTGATTTCTTGGCAAGATTACGCTCAGTAGTTTGCCATTGCTTTCTGAGAGACCGGCTCACATACCCCTAAGTTACCGACGCGGCTAAAACCGGCACCGATTCTCGCGCACGTCATGTTATTCACGAGAGTATACGGGGTTAAGGAGAAAGTATTAAAGCGTTCACAGTTGTTTTATCTAAACAAAATGCCACTACGCTGTGGCCCCCGACGTCTCTACCAGAGTATATGAAAAGACTTCCGTCTTCATTTGTAAAATGTCCCTTGCATCTCCATCGATGTTCATTTAGTCCTGAATTTGAATATTTAACCTCTCAATCTCATCACAACTACTTTAATCTTCCCCTCATACAGACTTCTCACATTCCACGTTCCTATTCTCACTCTGTTTCTTAGTCTGACACAGGGGATTTCCTTGGTAACACCGCAGGATTAACTCCGTCATCACGATAACTAGTACTGGTCCCTGTGTCACACTCTTACCCAGCGTTATCTGATCTACCTGGCCTGGGAGTCTCGCCGCCAGATCTCTTTCTTAATATGTTTTCTTTCATGGTTGTTATGGTTCTTGGCAAGTTTTGCAGAAGGTAGTTTGCCATTGCTTTCCTTCTGGGCAGTGGCTGTACTAGTCGGTGGCCATAGCCATTGTCTCTACTGATGAGATCATCTGCCTATCGCCACACAGTGCAGACCACAACCAACAACAATCTGTCGGCTGCTCTCACACTCCATCCACCACCTACTTCCATGGCTTCACGTAACCCTGATCGGGGGGCTAAACGGGTACTCCACCTTGCCCAAGGGTGTCCCGTAGACTAACGGAGGAAAGAAGGCACCTTTTATTTAAAAAAAAACAACACACACACACATATATATATATACACACACACACACACACACACACACACACACACACCCCTCATCATCATCATCATCATCATCATCATCATCATCATCATCATCATCATCCAACTTCTGCCGTCAAGCGGCGTCGGGAGGAATAATTTGCGTTCCAGCGCCCGGTAGGCGGCACTAGATAGTGTCATTCCGTGTGGTTGTACAATGTCTCTGATGTCGTGAATCCATTTTCTTCTTGGACGTCCTCGTGGTCTCGTCGCAGATGATCTTAGATGTAAGGCCAGTGTTAGTAGTTGTTGGTGTTGCATTCTAACGACATGGCCAAACCACTTGATCTTCTGTCTTTCAATAAATGTGGCACAAGGTGTTGATCCCACAGTCTGTCTGATAACAGCATTTCTTACTCCGTCTCGGATTGTTAGGTTGGCAGCTCTCCTCAGGCATTTCATCTCGCATGTGTTGATTTTACGAAGGTGTGATTTTGATAAAGTCCTGGTTTGAGATTGGTAGCATAGGGCTGTTGTGAATATGCTGTTTATTGTCTGTCGTTTTGCGAACATGGGTATGTTTGGATGTTTCAGTAAGGGTGATAGTTGATATGTAAGTGCACTAGCTTTTTGACATCTGATTTCTATTTCTCTGTCCAATCTGCCATCTTCTGTGATCATACTTCCAAGATAGTTGGATTCTTTTACTTGTTTCAGAGTTGTGTTATTTATCTGTATACTTAATGGGCCTGGCGATCTGCTAACTTGCATTACTTCTGTTTTGGCTGTGTTTATACTCATATTATATCTGCTGCAGGTTGAACTCAGATTATTAATATGATGTTGCAGTTTGTCCTCAATGCTGTAAAACAGGCACTGATCGTCTGCAAATAGACGTTCATTTATTTCCTGTGGTTCAGTTATTTAATTTGGAGTAACGAGTTCTAAATTTTCTGAATCTGTTCTGTCAAGACTTGCTTCTTTGGATATTCTGCCCATGTAGACATTAAATAGCAGAGGAGAGAGCATACATCCCTGTCTCACTCCTGTATTGACTCTGATATTCCTTCTTGTGTTCTTACTGCACTTCGGCTAGAGTGGTACATGGCTATGATGTTTTCTAGCAATTGCCCTTGTATCCCATAGTCTTCAGGGATGGTCCATAATTTGTATCTATCTACTCTATCGAATGCCTTTCCTGATCTACAAACACAATATTCTGCTGGTCACTATATTCGATAGTTATTTCACATATTTGTCTACGTGTAAATAGTGCATGAGACAGGAATAATGAGCTGATCCACGACACTGGTGATCGAGTGAAATGGCGAGTCATGACCGCCCACGCTTTCCGGCATGGCACATGATTGATTGAAATAATGCATCAGTGAAACTTTTACTTTTCCGAAAACCGAATTGTACTTTGCTTAACTGTTGTTCAATTATGGGTCTAGCTCTTTGTTCCAATAGTTTTGCATACATTTTCCCTATATGGATATACCTCTGTATGTTTCGCACTCTCTCATATTGCCTTTCTTTTCTCATATTGGTACTATTATTGCCTGTTGCCAATCATCTGGGACTTTTCTTTCTTCCAATGCTATATTGAAAAGTCTTGTTAGCCATTTAACTCCTGTTTTCCCACAGGCCTGAATAGCTTCTGTGGTTATTCTATCTGGACCCGGCGATTTGTTTTTAGGACTTTTCTGTATAACTGCTTTGACTTCTGCAGGTATGAAATTTGGTTCTTGTTGTCCATGACTTTTAGGCAAAAAAGTGAGATTTTCTATGTTATGTGTGGGGTTAAGTAGTTCTTGAAAGTATTCTGCCCACCTTGCTAGTCTTTGTTGTGGATTAAATATCGGTATACCTCGTTTGCTGTTTATGATGGTGGTTGTGTTGTAGCATGCAGCTCTGTTTCTCATTGTGGTGACATGTTTATAAAATTCTCTTGGATATTCTTTGCTTAGGGTCGCCATCTGTTCACCGTAGATTCTCCAGGATTCATCTTTAGATGTTCTAATTGTTCGTTTGGCATTTCGTCGTGCAATTCTATAAGTAACATAGTGTTGTTCAGATTTGATTGTCCGGGAAGGTTAACCCGGTCAACAAATGCCCGCAGAAGTCGGATGTGTCGGCCTAACGGCGCAAGAACGCAGCTCTGCTGTAAACAGGCACAATACAATAACGTCCGGAAAAAAAAACTCCGGATGAACGCAGAAGAAGAGAAGAAGAAGAAGAAGAAGAAGAAGAAGAAGAAGAAGAAGAAGAAGAAGAAGAAGAAGAAGAAGAAGAAGATTTGTTTGTGATCCATTTTTTGAACTCTACCTTCTTTTTGAATATGCTATCTTTAACTTCGTTGTTCCACCAAGCTGTTCTTAATCTTTTGTCTTGCCCTACTTTCTTTGTTCCACATTTATTTTCCAGTGTGTTGAGCATGGCAGCCTTGAAAATTGTCCATTCCTTTTCTACGCTTGAGCAGATGTCAGGGATGTTCTTATGTAGTTTTTTGATTTCTTGATTGAATTCGTCTTTAACCGTATTTTACTGAAGCCTCCTATAAATGATGACATGTGTTGTTACCTGTTTGTTTCTATTTTCCCGTATGCTGGAATCTTTTTTTTTAAATTATGACTGGTTTGTGATCAGTATCAACGTGTGTATTTGGGAGTGCTCTTGAATCTAATAGTAGTCCTCTGTCTGTTTTCCTAATTAGAATAAAGTCAATTTGAGATGCTTGGTCTATGTCATTTCATTTATACCAGGTCTTGGTGTGGCTTATATATATATATTACGGACACTAATAGAAAGGTCAATAAAGACACATAAAGACATACATTTGTATTTGTGCTTCAAAGATTATACCACGGCATTTGATAACGTAAAATATGATGAACTGATTAAAAAGTTGAAAGATATTAACATTGATGGGAAAGATTTAAGAATAATAAAGAATATTTACTTGAACTAAGTAGCAGCAATTAAAATGGAAAATAAAGAGGGCAGTAGGGAACAGATGAAGCTAGGAGTACGACAGGGGTGTGCCTTGTCACCCGATCTCTTCTCCCTCTATAGCGAAGTAATAATGAGAGAGATCAAAGAGATGCCAGGAATACTAGTTGGAGGTTATAATATAAATAATATACGCTATGCAGATGACACAGTATTGGTGGAGGATAAATCAACAGACCTACAACAATTGTTGAACATTGTAGTAACAGTGATTGTAAAGAAAGGACTCTCCTTGAATATAAAGAAATCAGTAACAAAGGAGATATCACAGAAAATGGTGACACCATATAGAAGGGACAATTCTTAACCAAGTGGATAGTTTTAAATGCCTAGGGACATTTATAACATCAGATGGCAGATGTACAACAGAGATTAAGAGCAGAATAGGGCAAGCAAAGGCCGAATTTAACGTTCGCCTGTCGGCCGATCTTGTGGTCTTAGGTTCGATCTGTTTGGAAATTTAGCTTTTGGAAATTGTAATATTGACCTGGGCTTCCAGGTTGACCCAGCCTAAAATGTGTACCAGGAAATGTATTGGGAAGTAAAGGCGGCCGGCGTGATACCGACCATGTCAGCCACTGAGCTCAGCTTAGTTTATGAAAATAGATGGGTCTAGCTTTATATTCCCATTTTGCCTTAACGGATTCTGAGTAAAACAAAAAATAGGTTTGGACCTAACAAAAAGAAGGTTTGGAGCAATCATAAATAGATGGCGGAAAATGGAAAGTAGGAGTGTCACAGTTATGACTTAAAAGTTGTTAATACGGTAGTAGTTATGTTGTATTGTAATGCAATGACAACAATGCGGCGATATATACGTCCATGGCAGATAAGGGAAATCGCTTAAGACGATTAATCATCCGCTGGCACTTAATCAGTTAAAGTGTGTACACGGGACACTTACTTTGTTATCTGGACCCTTAAAGGGAGGCTTGTCCATGGGAATGGGATTCCCATGGGAATCCCATGGGAGACGTTCCATGGGATGGGACGGGACAGCAAACATTTGTATTTCCCATGGGACACATGGGATAGTAGCCATGTCATGGCAACTTTTTAAAAAAAAACTGTTTTAAAGCCTTTCATCCTTCCTTTTTATTTATATACCTGTATCAATTCTTTATCGCGTGGTGGGACACCGGATAAATTAATGCATGCGCAAATGCGATCATATCACCAACGTTTCAATGCCCATTTAAAAATAAAATTTACTCGCATTACTTTAATGAAGATGATGAAGAATTCTTAAATCACATCCGAATATTGTTCAGATTAAAGAAATGGTGTACATACATGAGAAATTCAAAACTTTTTTTGACAAACTAGAAATTGATGGTGCTACATCTCATTTAATTTTTGCTGTTATACTTCCTCCTAGACTATCAGTTGTACAAAGTTATTGTTGATATTGACGAAGAAACTTCCAGCAGCATGGTGAAGAAATATTGTCAGAACTTTCAGAAAATTATTGGAGAAAAACTTTGGCCATATTGCGGCAGTTCTTTGACAGTTACTGCAGCATTCCTTACTGGAGTTGACATCAAAGCCAAAATAGAAGACATGGTTAAGTCAGTTGTTACTAAGAAGAAAGGGAATATGGACACCAATAAATAGGCCAATGATTGGATCGCTTTTTCTAAGTCTGTTGTTCCAACTGTTATTTCATTCATCAAAGATTTAAATCTTTCTTATGACTCATCTGCTGTATGTGAAGTAGCAGGAGTTGTAGTACAAAAAGCCGAAAAGTGATTTTGACTTAATTTTTGAACCTCCACCAAACAAAACACTTAAGTTTGATGACCCCAGAAACAAATGCCTTGAGGATGAAGTCACCATGTTTCAAAAATTACCGCAACCAACTTCACAACCATTACATTATTGGAAAAATGAACATAGGTTTCCACTGCTAACAGCAAGTGTGAAAATTGTCTTGGCCATACCAGTGTCCTCAGCGGCAGTAGAGCGCTTATTTAGTGCAGCTGGATTGTTGTTGAGTAAGTTACGAAAACGAATGTTACCAGCTCTCGGTATAAACTCTGTGTATATCAGATTTGCATGTAAGATGAAAATTGTGGAAATGGTCCAGGGATTACCTGGATTAACTGAATTATTAGAAACAGTCGATCAGCAGGAAGTTGATAACGTGCTGAATGAGCAGAGTGACTCTGAAACAGAATAAGAGTGTCAGAATGATACTGAATTGTCATATTTAGATTAAACTTTGTTTTAATACATTACCCTTGAATATTAAAATCAATAAATTCTGTTGTTTTACATGTCTCTTTGTACATGTAGTCCTATTTAGGAGACACTCACCCTAAACTTGCATAAATTTCATAATTTTATTTGAACTGTATTCCATATTAGTATTATATTGGGAATCCCATGGGATGGGACAGGCAAAACTACCGTGGGATGGGATGGGAATGGGACTGAAAAATGTGTCCCATGGACAAGCCTGCTTAAAGGTAATTAGAGGTAAATGGTTAAATAAATAAAAGACCCTTCAGCCATGAAGGATGTTGGGTGTATAGTTCTCGCCCCATACGTTTGCTGACCAGTGGACAAGATCTGTCGAACGGTTTTACTTCCCGCATATTTCCTGGTACTCAGTTTTAGCAGGGTCGACCTGCTGCTTTAGGCCAATTTGTAACACAATAATCCCCGTCCCAAAGGGGATTCGAACGCATAACTACCGGGTGGCAGATAAACGTACTCATTCATTCATTCATTCATTCATTCATTCATTCAGTAGCATGTCCTTTGCAGAACTTCGCTCCCATAACAACCTTCCGGAAAACTTCTCGATCATAAGCAAAATGTCCCGCGTCCGATACAAAATCAAATCAAATCAAATCAACTTTATTTTAAAAGGGTCACAAATTGGGCTCGCAGACCCGTCTTACATTCGGCCCTTCCAATCACTCGTCTTTCGTTCATCAAGAGCATTATACATTTACATAGGAAGAATAATAAACATTGTGAAATTAATGTTGTAAACATAAACAAGGCAAATTACAATGTTATCAGGCCCATCTCACACCTACCCATACATCACCCCACCCACACACACACCCCCACCTACCCACACACACGCACACCAAGGGACACATACATACCCCACCAACCGACCCATCCCCCTCCCGCACATCCCCCACCCACACACACTGCCCTCACATGTTCCCCCAACCAAAACACACTTGCCAGCCACAAACATTCCCCCACCAACCCACACATCTCACGCCCACCCACATACACATCCTAACCCACACATCCTCTCCCCACCCACATCTCAAACCACCCATCCCCCAGCCACATCTCCGTCGACCACATATTCCCCACCCACGCACACGATCCCCCACCAACTCACACATCGCACATCCACTCACACACCCCCAAACCATACACACACATCCCCACCAACTGACATCTCCCTACCCCCCCCCCCCCCCACACACACACACACATCTCCCTAACCACCCATACATCCCCAATCCACTCACACACACCCCACCACCCACACATACATCCTCCACCCACCTACACATGCCTTAAATTAATCCCCCACCACACAATCCCCCACCCGCACATCACATACATCCCCTACCACGCAATATTCCTAACCCACGCACCGCACACAAACATATCCCTCACCAACACATCCCACTCTCACATACCACCACACATTCCCACATACACACCACACACGTATCCCCCACCCACATACCACACAATATTCCCACCCACACCCACACAGATACCCTTACCCATCCACCCCACATACCCCACAAACACACCACAAAAATCCTCCACCCACACACACATACCCCACCCACACAATATCCCCAACCAACACACCACACACCTCTCCCCACCCACGCACGCATTCCTCACCCGTCCACCAACACACACTGTCTCACGCACACATCCTCAATTACGCACCCACACACCCCCACCCACACACCTAACCAAACATCTCTCGATCACAATACCCCTACCCACACACATCCTCCACAAATTCACGCATCCCACCCTGACACATTCACATCCCTCTCCCACCTGCACATCCCAAACACCCATCTGGAGATCATGTGCTACACCATGCACCCATCTTCTCTTTGGCCTTCCTCTTCCTCTCTTCCCAGGCATATACCCCTCCATTATTGCTCTCTCATTATTGCGCTCAAAATTTTTTGGCATGTTATGAGAAGAAATGGATTGGAGAACTTGGTGACAACTGGTGAGATCGAGGGGAACAGACCAAGGGGAAGACCTAGAAGCAAGTACCTGGATGCCTTGGCCTTGTGGCATGGTCGAGACAGAAACACGTAGCTTATCCACGACTCTGGTGATCGAGTGAGATGGCAGAACATGACCGCCCACGCTTACCGGCACGGCACATGATGGATGGATGGATTGCTCTCTCCAAACTTTCATGACGTTTCAAGTCACCAAAATATTTCAATTTTCATTATTTTATCGTCTTTAACAGCCAACCTTCTTAAATATTCAGCTCTTTAAGTATGGATGCATTTGTTCCTTTCTTTAACCAAGATATTCTTAGAACTCGTCTATAACATTTATAGTCAAAAACATTTATGCGCTGTTCAGCTTGTTTAGTAAGTGTCCAGGTCTCACTATAATAATATCACGTTCCCAAGACATTAAATAAAGTGCTTTAAAAATTAACCTTAAATACAACATAAAAACATGAAATCATAGCGACAACTGGCAAACTTGATGGGGAATGAGCAAGGATACGACGAAGAGATACATTCCTGGATGGCTGGGCCACGTGGCATAATCGAAACAAGAACACACGCCAGATCCACGACTCTGGTGATCTTGTGAGGCGACAGAACCATGACCGTTAACGTTTATTGGCGTAGCACATGTTCACAATGAGTGTCCGGCTATGAAACGTGAACTGACAAGAGCATCGCACAAGGCGCAAATAATGTAGCCTGGTAGCTTGGTGCCGAGTGAACAAATACACATCGACGCAGATTTAAAAAAAAAAGATATCTGGGTTTCTAAGTCTACGGTGGATATTACAGATTGCCCCATGAAGTAGGGCGGACCACGTGATATTGACACCACACATCGAATACCGATGCGATCTGTACAAATATGGGGCCAGCCAGGGGCGTCACTAGGGGGGTGTGGGGGGGGGGTGCGGGCCGCACCGGGTGACACCATCAAGGGGTGACACCAAAATAAAAAAATTGCAAATTTGACAAAGCAGACATAGCTCTGTCTAGTCGGGTTTCATAACTGTTCATTGTTAAATACATGAGCAGGCACAGGGTGCCACCATGCGTCTGGTGCTTAAATGAATAAGACTCAGAGCTCAGAGCTGCTCGGAGCCTCGGAGTCGGAGTAGAATCGTGGGTCATTTGCAAACGCGCCAATTAATGACTTTCTGAGCTGGCTATATTATCAATTGAAAGTGATATGGTGAAAGATATTGATTTTGATGATGTGATTGACAGGTTTGCAGCTTTGAAGACCAGGATGGGAAACTTTTAATTTTAAATAACAGAAATTTTAATGTTAAATAACAAAAATTTAACTTTGTCCGAGATTGTCGAAGTTCTTTATTTATGTTTTACCTGAAGTATTGAAGTTATATTGTTCAATTTGTTTTCTTTCTTATGTCCTTACTAACTTTTTGACTTATTTTACAAACATTACTATATGCGATTATATATGGTACAGGAACATTCGGAAGAAGACCATGGTGAAAGTCTAGAGGGGTGACACCAAGAGTTTACCGCACTGGGTGACACCAACCCCAGTGACGCCACTGGGGCCAGCACCACATACCCAAATAGTAATAGCCTCAATGTGTGTTTAAAAAAAGAGTTAGTTGCATATCCTGTGTAGGACGTTGCAATCAACACCATCATTGTTTGCTGTTGTGATCTCTTGGCAAGTTTACTTTCAGTAGTTTGCCATTGTTTTCTGAACGACCGGCAACCATACCATTTCGTAAAAAAAAAAAAAAAACAACAACGCACCGCAGTCTGCTGCCAAATTGTGCGTAGCTGTGTTTCGAACGCGGGTATGTGGGATCAATGTGTGTAAAATGTCCACAATGTAGTTACCATGTTCACAAAACGCATCAAAACGTGTAAAGGAGTCCATTGCGATTCCCTTTAGTTACCACATACCCGCGTACTCAATATGCCTGAAGGCGTGTGGTAACTCTGTGCTTTACGTTTTACACGTCACGCTCAAGTTGCTTCCGTCTTCGCTGTAATAAATTCACTAGCAATTATTACCTGACATAGCGCCCACTCTTATCCCTCTCCTGTCCTTCCCCCTCTGTCGCAGGCACAAAATCATAAGCCATAAACTAAACACACTTGATGGGACGCCACAACAATTAGGTCTTAAATTCATAAGCGAGAGGCAATGATGATAATAATGCCAGCACATTCTTATCTTCCTCGGTGAATCCTCACTTCACACGGTGGAATCATTTCAGGCTTATTAAAATGCAGGGATAAATGGAAGTTAAGATTACTTGCAAATCCTTTACGGGACGTTGAAGTCAACCCCAGCAATTTTTCGGCAGTTTGTGATTTCTTGGCAGGTTTAAGTTCAGTAGTTTGCCATTGCTTTCTGAACGACCCGGCACTCAGACCGGAAACCAGCACTAGGTGGTTGGCTTCCAAATCTGCCACAGCTATATTTCGAACATTGTGTGCAGGATTTCTTATCGCGCCTGAAACCCCTGTGCCATAGCGCCGGATGGGAAACGGATAGCTATATTTTATTTCCGCGTTATCATCCTGTTTCAGGATATTGCGGTCAACATCAGTATCTTTCAGCTGTATGTTGATTCCTAGGCTAGATTACGCTCAATCAAGCACGCCACGACTTTCTAAGCGACCGGCTCCATACTCTCATAAGTCACTAGCGCGACTCGAACCTCTTTTAATTCTCGTGCGCTCACGTCAACCACGAGAGTATTCGGGGTTACGGAGAAAGCTGCTAACTCCTCAGCCAGGGAGACCGGCAGATAGCTGTAGATGGCTATATTACGATATTAAAATATAAATACTAAAGGCACATGGAGCAATTTGTTGAAGGCAACAGAAATTAATCTTAGCAACGAGCTTTTAATTGTTATCCATAACGTTAAAACAATACTGCTGACATGGCAAATTGGATGTAAACAGACGATATTTTGTGGGTATATATTGAAGAGATAGAAACTTAGAAACTCGGTTACTATTGGCAAGCTGGGTGGGAATAAGCACGAGGTTTAGATAAAGACCCAATGGCTTGGCAATATGGCGTAATTGGGATACAAATGCAAATCTGATTCTAAATGTTAGTGGTCGTGTGAGATCGTCAACCATGTTTGCCCATTTACATATACATATCACTTGATGATGATGATGATGATGATGATGATGATGATGATGATGATGATGATGATGATGATGATGATGATGATGATGTCAGGTTCCCAAATTAGTATCATTGACTTGAATTGCTCATTTGGCGATGGTATGATTATCGGACATTAAAAGTACTTATGTCTTCATGCTGTTCAAGTCATGACACCACGTAGCACTTATCTGCCATCAATGTATCAATCAATGTTTTATAGTTCCTGTTAACATTTTCCTACACCTGAACAGTATCGTTAGCACTGCGTACGTTGTTTATGATACCACGTAGCACTTATCTGCCATCAATGTATCAATCAATCTTATATATAAATTAGGATCGTCTGTTTGTCTGTATGTATGTATCTATGTATGTCCTTTATGTGTTCGCGAACGGCCCATCCGATTGAGATGAAATTTTCTACACGCCTTCCTTTCATTCCAGAGCTGCCAACTGTGATATTTTGTTAGTGTCAAATCACCTGCTTACTCAGTATTATTTCATTTTTCATTTTTCATTATAATTTCATATATTTCAGGGGACCTAACTCCGTAAAAGTTATTTCAAGGGGAATAACTTTTCTGTATAATGTAGCAGAATGTGTGTATTAGGTGGGCAAAGCTACAGCACGCTTGAGCATCAGGATGGAATGGGAAGAAAGATGCTCAAGTCGTGACGTAGTTTGTTGTTAGGAGTGAGTCAACATCTGGGACTGGAGAAGAGATGGACGTATGATTGAACTGAGCAACATCTGGCTTGATTCTGAATAAAATAATATGAAGCTAGAACCGTCTTGGAGTTGTTGATAGTCCACCGTCCCTTCGCTGTACTGTTATAGTACAGAAATGGTGCCGTGACCAGGTCGTAGTAGGGTGGAGATACCGTAGTTAACGGTAGTGATTAAGTAGTTGTAGTAATACTGGAACAAATCCAAGGGAAACAATTGGTGTGCCAAGCCACAGGTTCTATTGGTAGATAGATGACTGGTAGGTGACATTGAGATAGCCGTCACACTGGTAATAGAAAAAATGAGTTGACCTGTAGTTTACAGTGGTTATATTCCAGATATTGTGATGTGTTAGGAGTTAGTTTTGTGAGGGGAGATAATCAATGTTTGACTTCCAGAAAAAGCTACGGTCATTTGTTGAGTAGTGATTTTGGTTGAGGGGAACAAGTATTGTTCCGCGTTATGATGATCTGTAGGTAACAGATATATATATATATATATATATATATATATATATATATATATATATATATATATATATATATATATATATATATATATATATACGTATTTTGGCATTAATGCTTGGCATTGAGTTGTTTTGTTTTATAACAAAATAAGCATGACTTGGGTGAATAGATATGTGTTACATTGGTTCGTATAGGAGGCCAATGTTGTTTGGTCACTTTAAGTAGTTAATTCTAAGTGAATTATATTTTTTTGTGAAAACCTTCTCTTTAACGAGAAGACAGTTGTTTTTATTGAATTTGAGTTTCAATGCCTCACATATAATATGTTTTTTTTTGTTTGATTTGGTCCTGTAAAATGATTGTTATTATTTGATTTTAGAATAGGATTATTGTGTTCTTAGACTTTTGCGTACAAACTATTGGTCCGTAAAAGAGACCAGTAGTGTTAGGTAACACTAGATATTTTCTTCTAATTTAATAGGATGCATGTTATATTATATGTTTTTCTTTGAATGAGTTGATATTTTTATTTAATATGAGGGGAAACATAAACATGTATAAAAAACTTGGGGGGGGGGGGGGGTATGATGTCCTGTTGTGATTTTATTTCGCTTTACTCATAATTTAAGTGAATTGTCTTGTGTGTTTATAAATATGTTAGAAATTTAGTTAAGTTAAGTTTAATTTACAAATAGTTATGGTGTTGTCTAGAATAAAGAAAATACATGGGGCTTTATTTAAGACCCTTCGTTTAGAAAAGAGTTAATAAACTACTGAGGACTAGTAGAGAGACACATTATCTTTGTGAATAATAAGTTCATGGGTATATTCTGGTTGCTGTGATAATCAGCGTAGAGAGGTTGATATGGCTATGAAGTGTTGGAAACATACGACGGGGTTACTACACAAGTAAAATGGTTATGGGGAATTTAAGTGAGCATTGATTGGAAATATATGGATTGGACGCCATATTGGGGAAGAAAAGATTAATGAATATAGCAGTGGGGTAAATGAGGGAAAAGTTTTGAACATAGTTTCCATGGGGTCAGAAGAGCCATGATATACTTTCATAAGAGACACGGGATTGCTGAAGAAGAAGTGGGTAACGTGTTACCCCAGACAAATAGTAAAACATGAATTGAATCCATGTTTGATTAGACACTGTGGATAGCAGTACAATAGTAAAGGGTTGTAAGTGTGAGAAATGAACATTGTGGAGACATAATGACATGGGGTTTTTGAGGGTCCGTGATATATGGACTGAGATAAAGTTGATTGCAAGCAGTCACAGACAGGAGTTAGGGGTAGAATATGGTTGCTGTTGATAACGGCATAAATTGACAAGTGGAGGTTTTAGTAGATATGCCCATAATAAATGGACATTAAGAGAGAATTTTTGACTGAGGTATATTATGTGAGGTGATGTGTATTGGAACAGGTCTTGAGGGGTAGTGGACCTTTTTAATTGTGTCCTCGGGATGTGTTTTGTGGTTAACATTACAATGTGAGGTTGAGGTAAGGTTCAGAGCTATAAAATTGGTAGTGTCTGTAATATATAGACACTTGGGAATGAATAATATTTTTGATGGTTGGTATTTGATGCTGTAGATAGCAGCGTAAAATGTTACCATAATAAGTGGTACTGTAGGAGATATAATTGTTTTAGACTTTATTACATAAAGTCTCAAATGACATAGGGGGGTAAAGGTGTGTGATTTAGGTGAGTGTGGTTTTGTAAAGGAGTGTGGTTTAGGTGACTGTGGTTTTTTTCTACTTCTTTGAATCTCCGGTGCGCACCGATTCTTTGTCTTTCTATCGTGTGAGAGTGATTTCAGGTTGATTGAAAGTGGGGAATTAGTAGTGTTGGTGATGACAATAGGGAGTTGGTATCAGAAGAGTACAGCGTTTGAAATTTTAAGCGGATTGCTTATGAAGTGGAGAAGAAGTATTTAAGAAGATGTGTTATGATGTATTGTATAAAGTTGAGATTTAAATGTTATTAATATATGTTATATTAAATTTTGAATAGCCAAGAAGTTCATAGTGGTGGCAGGGAAAGAGTTACGAATAGATTATTTACTTAAAATAGAGTTGGTTTGGGGAAGATTAGAGGAGTTGTGGGAGGTAAGGAAAGAGAGGGAGTAGAATAGGGGGATTGGGAGTAAAGACTTTTTAAGGGAAAAAGTCTTTCGAAAACATAGGAAGGTGTAGCAGAATGTGTGTATTAGGTGGGCAAAGCTACAGCACGCTTGAGCATCAGGATGGAATGGGAAGAAAGATGCTCAAGTCGTGACGTAGTTTGTTGTTAGGAGTGAGTCAACATCTGGGACTGGAGAAGAGATGGACGTATGATTGAACTGAGCAACATCTGGCTTGATTCTGAATAAAATAATATGAAGCTAGAACCGTCTTGGAGTTGTTGATAGTCCACCGTCCCTTCGCTGTACTGTTATAATAACTTATAGTCATATTGTGGCATCGTTTTCAAAGATTTATAAACTCTGTGTCCATAGGTATGTACCGGCATATGAGTTATAATAAATAATGATACAATCTGTAAGGCATTTTCAAAGTTTTCATAAAAATAATGCACTATGCATAACATTGTAACTCATCTTTTTTTGCTTAAGAAGTTACTGTAGTCATGCAGGTGATTAGAAAGAGTTTTCATTAAAAATAATGGATGGTGTGTGGAAGGACATTCTTTTAAGTTACTTTTTTTGTTGTATGAATTTAATGAGAACTTATATGACTACTTATATGAATTAAATGAGATGCTCCACACCAGGGACTGGGCGAAGCCGGACAGGGTCAGGCAGACAGACAGACAGACAGACAGACAGAACAGACAGACAGACAGACAGACAGACAGACAGACAGACAGACAGACAGACAGACAGACAGACAGACAGACAGACAGACAGACAGACAGACAGATAGTCGGTAACGGGAACGGGAACATATATGACTACTTATATGAATTAAATGAGATGCTCCCCACCAGGGACTGGGCGAAGCCGGGCAGGGTCAGGCAGACAGATAGACAGACAGATAGACAGACAGATAGACAGTCGGGAACGGGAACTTATATGACTACTTATATGAATTAAATGAGATGCTCCACATCAGGAGCTGGGCAATGCCGGGCCGGGTCAGCAGACAGACAGACAGACAGACAGACAGACAGACAGACAGACAGTCGGTAACGGGAACGAGAACTATATGACTACTTATATGAATTAAATGAGATGCTCCCCACCAGTTGACTGGGCGAAGCCGGGCAGGGTCAGCTAGTGTTTTATATTTCCTGTTAACATTTTCCTACACCTGAACAGTATCGTTAGCACTGCTTAAGTTGTTTATATACCATTCACAAACTGTGCTTGCTTCTGCTTGTGTTCGTTGGCTTGAGCTCCAACGCGAAGTCCTGTATGTCGGATGAAGGCATCCTGTTGTCCAACATCAGTGTGATGTCATATAGGACCTGAGGTTTGAGTTAGTATCCATTGTCCCCGGGGGGGCTTATTGATGTTTCAGAAATGGTGGTTTCCCCGCCGTAAAGGCAGACACCTATAATAAGTGGTACTGTAGAAGATATAATTTTTTAGACTTTATTACATAAAGTCTCAAATGACATGGGGGGGTAAAGGTGTGGGGATTTGGGTTTGAGTGGGGTTTTTTGTGTGAAGAGTTCTACTTCTTCTTTGAATCTCCGGTGCGCACCGATTCTTTGTTTTCCTATCGTGTGAGAGTGTTTTCAGGTTGATTGAAAGTGGAAAAAATTAGTAGGGTGGTGATGACAATAGGGATTTGGTATCAGAAGAGTACAGCGTTTGAAATTTTAAGCGGATTGCTTATGAAGGGAGAAAAAAGGGTTTTTAAGAAGAGTGTTGTATAAAGTTGAGATTTAAATGTTTTTAATATATGTTATGTTAAATTTTGAATAGCCAAGAAGTTCATAGTGGTGGCAGGGAAAGAGTTACGAATAGAGTTATTTACTTAAAATAGAGTTGGTTTTGGGAAGATTAGAGAGTTGTGGGAGGTAAGGAAAAGAGAGGAATAGAATAGAGGGATTAGGAATAAAGACTTTTTAAGGGAAAAAGTCTTTCTGAAACATAGGAAGGTGTAGCAGAATGTGTAGTTAGGTGGGCAAAGCTACAGCACGCTTGAGCATCAGGATGGAATGGGAAGGAAGATGCTCAAGTCGTGACCGTAGGTTTGTTGTTAGGGTCGGGGTTTCAACATCTGGGACGGGAAGAAAAGAGGCCCCCCTAACGTCGGAATTGAAACAAGTTGTTGCATCAATGTGAAATAAAACTCCATTTAAAATTAAACCCAAGGAACTCTTTTTTGGTCCTCTATGTGTCTGCTTGTTTATAATGTACCATTTTTATTGTCTTTTTGCGGGGTTTTTTTTTTTAAAGGGAGGCATTTATTTGTCCGACTAGTTTTCAAACAGTTGCAAACTGTAGTATAATGATTGATGGTGTTTTTGTTTTCTTGTGGAAGATTGTTAAAAACCCTGAGAGTATGCTAAGCGGGGCATAGACGGGGAAATAGACGGGACAAAAAAGGGACCCAGTTAAAAATAGGGCATAAACAGGCCAAAAGGACTTGGAGACAAGGCTAAAGTCCTTGACCCACAATCACCATCACGAAGGACTTTAGACAAAAAAGACCGGACAGCAGTACGGCCGTGAAATGATACAGCCCCACTATCCCTGGGCACCCGGGGTCAAGCATCAAAGTGACCCGCTGGGCCCACACCAGGGAAGGGGTTCAGGGCTAGGACTTTACCTTTTGGGGAAAAGACGTATTGTATTCTTCTTCTTCTTCTTCTTCGTTCATCCGGAGTTTTTTTTCGGATGTGATTGCGTTGTGCCTGTTTACAGCAGAGCTGCGTTCTTGCGCCGTTAGGCCGACACATCCGACTTCTGCGGGCATTTGTTGACCGGGTTAACCTTCCCGGGGGTTTCTTAGGACGTTTGACTCTCACTGTTGTGGTGTTATCCCCCATCCCAGCTGGTCCATATAGAACAGCCAAAGATCCTGGTCAGCCCTCAAGGGAAGGCAGGGGCAGACCATGGGCATTCCCCGCCATCCAAGGAGGCTTCCATAATTGCAGAGCCGATACATAGCGCTCTGGTACTGGGCTCACCCAAGGAATCGTCACGTCCTGCACATGGCTGCTTAGCCTCACTTCCGTATATTGGGCCTTCCGTTCACCATAGGCTGTTCTTCCGGAAACCAGAAGTATGCAGTCTGCAGATGACATCCACACAGTGAGCTTTCGATTCGGACTTTCCATGTAATGGATTTGCTATCCAAGCAATATTCCATTTCGTGCCACTAGGACACTTTTCCACCTTTTATGAAGTCCACACAGTGGGCTTTAGATTCGGACTTTCCACGTAATGGATTTGCTATCCAAGCAATATTCCATTTCATGCCACTAGGACACTTTTCCACCTTTTATGAAGCCCACACAATGGGCTTTTGATTCGGACTTTCCACGTAACGGATTTGCTATCCAAGCAATATTCCATTTTGTGCCACTAGGACACTTTTCCACCTTTTATGAAGCCCACACAGCGAGCTTTCGATTTGGACTTTCCACATAATGGATTTGCTATCCAAGCAATATTCCATTTCATGCCTCTGGGTCTTCATGCACCTTTAAATGTCAACCTGTATGTAGTTAAAGTAAGCTGCGGTCAACTTGAGCTTGTTGATATCTCCATAGAGCTTGTCCTCAAATGAAGCAGGTGTGGGCCAAAATATCTTTCTCTGTTCTGCATACGTTGGGCAATCCTGCAGCAAATGTTTTGCTGTCATTTTTCCAGTTCTACAATTACATTCATCGGTATCTCCTATCTTTAGTTTATTGAACAAGTGGTATTTCAGCCTGTTATGTCCTGTGCGGAGTCTGAAGATTGCTACTTGTTCTCTTCGGTCGAGTTTGTAATATGCATCATCCTTCTGATGGCCTGGATGCTCTGATTCCCATTTGGTTCTATAAGTGCTTTTTATCAACCTCTTTGCCTCATTATAGGTTATGTCTATGTCAGGCTGTGGTAGTCGTCCGCCCTCTTTTGCCAGTCTGTCAGCCTCTTCGTTTCCAGGTATACTGCAATGTGATGGGATCCACTGTATTACAACTTTTTTGGATTTCTGGCATAGACCATGGAGTGCTGCTCTTAGGTCAGTTAGTTCTCTGCTGTTATTGCTCTTGAGTATTGAGACAGCTGACTTTGCATCTGTGAAGATAGCTATTTGCTTCTCTTTATTTTCCTCCATCAGGAGCATTTCTGCTGCAGTTTTCAAAGCCTCTACCTCCGCTTTGAAGTTACTTGAAAATTTTCCAGTTGCCATTGAATGTGTTTTTTTTCACTCCATTTTTTAAATTTAGGAGAATTCCTCCTCCTCCATTCTCTATTGAATTTTTGGCTGATCCATCTGTATATGCATGGGTCCAATTCCTGCTTGGGTAATGTTCTTTTATGTAGTTTAGGGTTATTTCTCTTCTTTCGGTTTCATGCTGAGTGTTCTTTTTCTCAATACCAGGAATGTTTTCTATCATCTCAGGCAGTTGCTGCTGTCTCCAAGCTGGGAACTTGTGTGCATTGTGTATGGGCTTGACTGTTGATATGTTAAGTATAGGATCTGCCCTAATCCTTCGTTTTGCAGTTTCTACAAAGTTGCTACGCTTCAGTCTTCCCTTTCCAAAACCATTAAATCTGTTGTACATAGGGTGGTCTGTCAATCTTCTAAATTTTTCTGCTTGTTGCTGGGCTCTGCTATCTCTTCTATCCTGCATTGGTTGTAAACAAGTGATCTTTTCTAGTTCATTAATAGGCGTTGTCTTCAGGCTTCCAGTTATGATTCGCATTCCTTGGTTTTGGACTCTACTTATTTTGTTAAAGTTTGACTTAGCTGCTGTTGCCCAAGCTGCAATGCCATATTCCAGTACTGGCCTCACCCGTCCAGTATATAACTTCTTGAGAACTTTCTCATCTGCTCCCCACGTTGTACCAGCAAGCTTTTTCATGATTGCCATTCTCTGCCTTGCTCTTGTTCGATTTTTCTCAACCTGTGTCTTCCATGTCAGGCGACGATCAAAGGTGACTCCTAGATAGTTTGGATTTTCTTCATGGCGCAATATTTTTCCATTCAATACCAGCTTAGGTTGCTGAGTTTTATTTGAGAGGGAGAACACTGTGCATGTTGTTTTCTCCTCACTTATCTTCACTAGCCATGATTTTGACCAGTCCTCTAGCGCTAATAAGGCTTGCTGTATTCTGCTGTTAGCTGTACTAATATATTCTTCAGATGTCCATATGGCTAGGTCATCTGCAAAGGAGGATGTGTGTACTCTGGCTGGAAAATTTTCTGTGATGTCATTTATATATGCTAGGAATAATGTTGGTGAAAGAACTCCTCCTTGGGGGACACCTTGCTCCAGCAGCATCATTTTGCTTGTTTGTCCTTGTACTTTTGTCCTGGCAGTTCTGTTCTCAAGGTAGTGGCTGATCCATTTATACATTTTTCCACAAACATGCATGTTTTGCAGTTTTACTTTCAGTCCTTCCTTCCATACTTTATCAAATGCTTTTTCTAAATCTATCCAGACTGCTAGTGTGTGCTTTTTCTCTTGGAAGGCATCCTCTATTTCCTGAGCTATATAGGTTATTTGATCTTCAGTGGATCTGTACTTTCTGAATCCTGCTTGGTGTGGTGTTAAGAGTTTGTTTTCTTCCAGATGCCATGTTAGCCTGCCATTGATAATGCGTTCCATTAATTTTCCTACACAGCTAAGTAGACTGATAGGTCGATAGCCATTTGGTTCTTCCAGGTCTTTTCCTTTCTTTGGGACTGGTATTAGTATAGCTTCCTTCCATGCCTGTGGGACTATTCCTCTCTTCCAGCTGTTATTTAGGACTGCTAGTAGTTTCTTCTTTGCCTTGGTGCCTAGTCCTATTAGCATTTCATTTGTGATTCCATCCTTTCCTGGTGATTTCTTCTTTTTTAGGGTATTCATTGCCTGTTCCATTTCTTCCATTGTTAGATTTGCCATCATATATTCTGCTGCTGTCTCTGTATTTCTATGATGTATCTGTTTGTCTTTGATTGCTTTCTTCTGTTCGGTTGTAATATCAATGTGGTTTGCATTTGCATAGTGTTCCATTAGTGCATTTGCAGCCTTTTTGCCTGTAAGCAAGGCATTTCCTTGTTTAATTGTTATTTGTTTGTTTCTAGGTCCTTCATTGTTCATGGCTTTCACTAGTTTCCATAGTTTGTTTCCATCCCTGTCAAAATTCAGGTTTTCTGTTTTTTCCCTCCAACAATCTCTTGTTGTTTGATTTACTGTTCTTTTATATTTTGCTGAGATGGCTTTGAGAGAGATGTTTGCTTCAATTGTTTGTTCTCTCTCTGCTGTCTTCCTGGCATCTTCAACTTTGTCCTCCAAACTTTGTAGTTCTTCAGTCCAGTATGGTTTGTAATTTTTCCTCGCTCCTCTTGGAATGGACTCAGTGGCTGCCTGTATTATCGCTCTGTTTAGACTTTCCACCATTTGCTTTATGTTGCCATATCGTGTATTTATGTTTTCACAATATTTGTCTGTTAGTATGGCAAATCTGTCCCAATCTGCTCGTTTGTAATTCCAGCGGGGCAAGGGCTTTTGCTCCTGTGGAACATACTCCATATTCATTTCAAGCTTGATTGGTCTGTGGTCACTACCTGCTAATTGGTCCAGCACATGGCGATCGATTTTGTGGAGGATGTCTCCTGTGCAGAAAGCTAAGTCTGGAGTAGAAGTGGTAAGCCATCTTCTGGAGTAGAAGCTCGGTGTGTCATCCGCTTTGTTGAGTAGATGGAGATTTGAGTCTATTTCCCAGTCCTCCAATTCATCTCCTCTTTTGTCAGTATCTGGGTATCCCCATCTTTCTGAACGGCTATTAAAGTCTCCGACAATAATGCAGTTTGTGTCAGTTATTTTCATGTTTGAGAGTGTAAGGTCCTTATCTGCTGGGCTATACAGATTGTAGATTCTTATTTTCACGTCCTTTATCATTATATCAACACCTATAATTTCCGTTTGGTTGTCAGAGATCACAGATACTTCGCTGCAAGGTATTGTATTTCGTGTAAGTATTAGAACTCCTCCTTTGTGTCCTTCGCGGTCGAAACGTGTGGCCTGATATCCTCTGACTGAGAATTTGTGATTGGCGTTGAGGTGTGTCTCTTGAATGCATGCCACATCTATTCTATCTTTATGAAGACGCTGTGTTAGGGAGTCTTTCTTCTTGTAAACTCCTTCGGCATTCCACTGTAGTATGTTGAGTGTCCGGGGTATTTGGTCAATAGCTCTTAACCTACTCCTCTGTGCCTTGACTCCACAGCACAGGGGAAGGTGACCACCAGTAGTCATGGGTGGACCCCCTCGAGGCAGGGGGCCCGGCACTATCACCGCCTGATGGGACTTCACGGGATTAGCACCATATCGATTAATTTTGATTTGTGACATCATGAATTAAGTTACGTTGCACTGCTTTATCAAGCCTGTGGCTCAGTACATCCGATTTCGACAAGCATTTATTCGGGATGCTTTCCCTAGCCTTTGACTGTCCCCAGTCTACCTACAAGGCAGCAGGTTTCACGTTGCACTGCTTTGTCAAGCCTGTGGCTCAGTACATCCGATTTCGACAAGCATGTATTTGGGGTGCTTTCCCTAGCCTTTGACTGTCCCCAGTCTACCTACAAGGCAGCAGGTTTGTGTGTCTCTTCGTCTGGTCCCTCTCCCTTGACCTGTCCGACATGGGTGGCCCTACCAGTAGCTGTGCTACCGTCGGCATAGCTCTTGGGGTCATTGGGACGCACAAGCCCCTCTACCTCGTCACGGTGGACACACAGCAGAGGGGGTATTGTATTCGAGGAGCGAGTGTATTGATTGCGGGAGTGAGAGCTAGTCGTTGTGTGACATAATAGACGGTCTCCCCTCTAGTTTTGCTTACATTACGGTTAAGATTGTATTTTTCATTATATATATACTGGGGGGGGGGGGGACGATCTTTTCCCTATTTTTTATGTTTGTAGATAAACTGTAGATAGTGCATGGGGTCATTTGGGGAGAAAATTTTAAACTCCGTAAACATAGTGAAAAATTCTGGGGTTTTTAGAAACATTTGTTTTGGTGCTATTGCCCCCGGCAAGTTGGCTGAATAAATATTCAGTTTTGGGCCCGCGAACCTGGTGGAAACACGAGAAATTTCCTGGCCAGCTTAGGGGAGCCGGAGATCGTCCATTTTTATAATAAACCCGTAGCGGTGAGGACACAGGAGCCGATAAACCCTTTAACAAAAAAAATCCAGGCTCTAGTTTGCTATATTTGGGGAAAAAAAATTTTAGAACCCAATTGAAACCCAAAATTAATATTTATACTGCTAGTGGCATGTTCCCCCCTGGAGAGGTTTAATCACCACCCAAATTTTGGGAAAAAGTTTTGCGCCTCATTTTTGGTACCATTGAGCCATCACCCCGCAGCAATGAAACGTATCTGGGGCCCGAACACCCTGTCTGTTGCCGGAGAGGTGAATCAGAACCTGCTTGTGAAATCACCCAGTCTACAACCCGAAGATAAGTCCAACACCACCCGGGCTGACACCATAACCCAGCAATTCAGTTTATAATTTTCTGTGCAGATACCGTAGCTAGACTATACTGATGTCCAGCCATTTCACATTAAATGTTATTGTTATATTTTACACTGTAACAACCAATAGTTTGTTATAAGTTAAGGATTAATATTTAGAGATTGCGAGTGGAGTAATGAGAGATGTACCTGTATATTGGTACTCTTTCTCCGTGTTGTGAGAAAGGATCAGTAAAGAGGGCTCTTTAATATTTGCAGGCATTCGTCGCCAGATTCCTTAAGCCTACTGTCTAGAATTATTACTAGTATGGTTGTTCGCTTTACCTATCTGTGCCTGAAAAACTGTCTGAAGACCTGGTCATTCCTGGGACAGTTCCGAAATTTATACTTCCTAGATCGAGCCAAATTTTGGCCTCTTTTTGCGGAAGGGTTAGTCTTTGGAAATTTTGAAAGAATATTGGGTTTCTATTCTGATCCTTGTCTATCAAAATAGTCAACATTAAGCGACAGTCGTGCCAAGCTAAGATAGCGAGTATTGAGTGCGGGGTTGTTTTGTGATTGCATGACTGCTATGGCTGATTACATAAATAGACACACATAGTATTATTTAGCGTCTGGCAAGAATGAGACAGCGAGGAGTGACGAGGGGAGCTGGCCGACGCTCAACGCTCAGAGGAAAGGCGAGACGGACTTATAATCAGATTGCTACTGGCACTATTAGTGTTGGAACTCTTCGCTGGTTGCTGAGGATGGGGACGGAGCACTTATGGGAATGCCCCAAATGCTGTGATGTCGATTCCTCAATCAATCAATCAATCAGTATTATTTAGCGCTCACAGAAGAAGAAGAAGAAGAAGAAGAAGAAGAAAGAAGAAGAAGAAGAAGAAGATGATGATGATGCTGATGGAAATATAGATTAGAAGACGCACTAGTCAACATAAATTTTTGAAAGCTATAATAGTTACCGACCGGGATCGAACCTGTCATCTCCAAATGACGACGGTGCCTCGCTGCAGGAACAAGTGCACTTCGACGCACGACCAACTAGACAAGCTAGTCATATCATATTGACGTGGATAGGCCTTAGGTTCATACCAGAATACGATCAGCGTTGCCAGTGGTGGGCTGTGCTAAATATTTAAATATTGTTATGCATAAATAAATAGGATCTACCCACATGCGACGTTTGATATCTTTGAATGCATGTGAAGAAACCTCTGCAGCGTGAAAATGACGAACGAAGTGTGCTTCGTGTGAGACGCTGACGGGATTCTACCATAAACCTGTGTGGTAGCTGAATTCTTCAATGAAGGTTTGGTATATGAATATTACTATAAACTTGTGTTGTATAAGATTTATACGATGAAGCTAAGCTTCTAACGGAAGATTGTGTTTATTTGCTCGATCCAAATGACAACCCCGGCTGGGGAAGCGTCATAGCTCTGGGAGTACTTCAGCTTGAACATCATTATTGAACACCACCGAACCTTCTACGATATATCACTTGAAAGATTTATGATTTCACTGTGATACGTCTTCATCAGAGCGTATAGACACTCACACTGTTATTATGCCATACCATTGTTCTAGACCAGACTCAGGTGGAGTCCGGTCAATCCTGAATTCCAGTCATCTATGCATATAGTGATCTACTAGAGAGGAGAAACCCTCAAGAGACACGTTGCTGACTTTATGTAATGCTCACCTCGATTCTCTTTTATAATCAAGCCATGAAGAGCACGTATTGTGCATTAAAATTTTAGGGCTTGTGGCCAGACTATTTTTTCAGCTATTGTCAAGATTCATCAGGGGATACCTCATGGTCGAGGATCTCTCATTCAGACTGTGTAAGCAAAGCAGTTATAGAGACAGTATAGAGACTCAAGAGTGTTGTGGTGCTGGCACTCCAGTCCAGTCTTTGGTGGTTCAGATGCCTAATCGCATTTTATGATCATCTGGTGCTTGCGACAAGGAAGTCCACAAGTTTCCAGTCAGCATTGCTGGAAGAGATCCGGGTAAGTCTATAGGACCGATTCGACGGAAACACACCGCACATCTTCTGCTACGCCTAAGGATGACGCCGGGATCATCTATGACTCTATCTCTAACCTATACTCTATATTGTATATAGATCCTTTCCTATCAGGATGTTCCTTTCAGACCTGTGTCAATAGTAGTAGTATAGTAAATCAGAAAGCCCGTGCATTTGTGGTGATGGTGGGTTATCGATTTCCACCACAAACAGTGATAACTCCCTGATCCTCAAAGGGCGATAACTCTTCGGTGTTTTTTTTTCTTTTCAAAAATGTAGGCGTGGTCTAGTGACTCATCAGAGGGGTCGTGGTAGTCAAGTGACCCCTGCAATTATAGGTACATCTAGTATACGACATAAAAAATAAATAAAACAAACACATCAAAGAAGATATATAATAATGTTAATAAAACATATATAGAAAAAAGAAAAGCAAAAGAAAAAAGAAAAAAAAAACATAGTCAAGTGACCCCTTATATGTGAGGGTGTGCAATGACGTGGTCAAGCGGTGGTCAAGATGTGGTCAAGCGGTCACGTAGTCGAGTAACCACTTAAATTATAGGGGAAAGTACGTGTAGTGGTGTGGTGGTGGATAAAGTGAGCGATGAGTTGGTCAAGTAGTGGTCAGGTGGTGGTCAAGAGGTGGTCAAGTAGTGGTCAAGTGACCCCTTATATTGTATGGGAGGGTACTGTAGTGACACGGTGGTGGTTAAAGTGAGCAATGACGTGGTCAAGGGGTGGTCAGGTGGTGATCAAGACGTGGTCAAGTGGTCAAGTGATCCCTTAAATTGTATGGGATGGTACGTGTAGTGACACGGTGGTGGTTAACGTGAGTGATGACGTGGTCAAGGGGTGGTCAAGATGTGATCAAGTAGTGGTCAAGCAGTGGTCAAGTGGTCGAGTGACCACTTAAATTGTCGAGGAAAGTACGTGTAGTGACATGGTGATGATCAAGAGGTGGTCAAGTAGTGGTCAAGTAGTGATCAAGTAGTGGTCAAGCAGTGGTAAGTGGTCGAGTGACCACTTAAATTGTCGAGGAGAGTACGTGTAGTGACATGGTGATGATCAAGAGGTGGTAAAAAAGTGGTCAAGTGGCCGAGTAACCACTTAAAATGTAGAGGAGAATAGGTGTAATGAAACGACAGTGGTTAAAGTGCTCGATGACGTGGTCAAGTAGTGGTCAAACAGTGGTCACGTTGTCAAGTGACCACTTAAATTGTAGAAGAGAGTACGTGTAGTGACAGGGTGACGATCAAGAGGTGGTCAAGTGATCGAGTGACCACTTACATTGTAGAGGAAAGTACGTGTAGTGAAACCAGGATGGGTAAAGTGAGAAGGAAGCAGTAGTAAGCTTATTATTAGTAATAATATTAATTGTAGCGACACCAATAGTAATAGTAGTAGTAGCACCATTAGCAACAATAGTACTAGTCATCATCATCATCATCATCATCATCATCATCTTCATCATCACGTGTCTTACCGGATGGTGTAGGCGATCATACCACCCCACATATTGCGATCTTCGAAAGCATTGACCAATTCACGGATTGACTCACGCTACAGGGATGTCCATTAAGGGCATTATCTTCATGCGATGGTGGTAGTCGTAGCACAAATAGTACCAGTATTACTAGTCATCAGCAGCAGCATGAGTCTTATCACCTGGCGTGAGTATGACACTCCATAAGTTATGATCTCCAACATCATGGATACAAATAGTAATAATATTGGTAATAATAGTAGTTGTAGCAATAGTAGTAATAGTAACAAAACAGTAGTAGTAGTAGTAGTAGTAGTAGCAGCAGCAGCAGCAGCAGCACGAGTAGTAGAATAGCGAGGGTGCTTGTTGTTTCACTAAGTATTTGTATAACTTATGCACAATGTACTATAAAGCTAGTTTGTATTGTATGCTATGTAATGTGTTGGTGATATAATAGCTGTCTTTTGTAGTTGTAAGAGGTGATGACGTCATAATCACCCGCTCTATCATTGTTGCCAACTTATTGATAGTGTCTTCATTGCCACGAAAAAGGCTCATTGTGAGATATCGATCATTTCTCAAAACAACAGAGTCTGGGGTGCATGACCATTAGGAGCAACCAACGATACGGCAACTACAAGGCAACGACAAGGTAAAATGGCGTCGGATATAGCGTAATGTACACAACTTATGAGAGCATCGGTTACCCGTTCCATCAAGGTCGACAAATAGACGCTCACTAAAGGGGTCAAATTACTCACGCACATGCCTTGAAGAGATTAGAACAGGAATCGCCATGGCAAAAGTAGCCTTTAGCCAGATGAAAATCATACTGACCAATAAAAAGATGTTAATTGAAACGAGAAAAAGAGTGTTGAGTTGCTACATAGAACCTGTAGTTTTATATGGATGTGAAGCTTGGACAATGAGCAGTCAGGCTGAAAAACATCTGATGGCTGTAGAAATGTGGTTTCTAAGGAAAGTGCAAAGAATACCATGGACAGACAGAAAGACCAATGAACAAGTCCTTCAAGAAACAAATGAAGATCGTAAACTGATTAGAGACATTAGACGCAGACAGTCAAAATTTTTTGGGCATGTTATGAAAAGAAATGAATTGGAGAACTTGGTGACAACTAATAAGATCGAGGGGAACAGACCAAGAGGAAGACCTAGAAGCAAATACCTGGATGGCTTGGCCTCGTGGCATGGTCGAGATAGAAACACAGAGCTGATCCACGACTCTGGTGATCGAGTGAGATGGCAAAACATGACCGCCCACATGATGGATGGATGAAGAATGACTTGCGCGATGAACTGGAGTAAAGTGAGGAAGAGTTGCGCAATTCGTCGACCTCATTCTCTCGCCTGAGTCCATCTGAGCCCAGTGACAAGACAATTCAAGACGACTGAAGACGAATACAGGTGCAGTAGATGACCAGGGCGCTCTACGTGCCTTGCTGTGCTCATTCCGTTCCACAACGCTTTGCAGGTAAACGCCGTCTTGCCCGTTGAATCAGGATGATTTCTTCCGCGCAGTCTGCCCAATCCTGTCTTCACATGCTGGGTAGACATACCCTAATTCACCGATCAGTTTAGCGAACATTGAAACAGCATGAGATGTAAATTCACAAACTACGACAAACAGGTGGGTTCGAGTCTGTGCTGTATTTCTGTGACTGCCAATGAATGCATGTGAATTTATTTCTCGTATGTAATTATTGTTTTGTTAATTCTGTTGACCATTTGACACAGAGGTTCCCAAACCACGGCCCGCGGGCCACTTGTGGCCCGCCAGCTGTCAGAAAGTGGCACGCGAGGCCTCGTTATTTAATCTAATTTATTTTAATAATTTCAAGAATGCACTTGGAGCGCCCCATCAGCGTGCGATAATTTACTCTGCTCGTGGTTGTTATGCTCAGATATTATCGAATGCACCTGTTCAGTTTGCAACGAAATGTTATGAAGTTCCCATATCCCAGCCTTGTCGATCAATCAGAGTTTGCAAGGCGCCATGTTGTTGTCTGTTGCAACTGTTTAGCAGAGTCGGCAGTATTGTGTTGAAATTATATTATTTTTTTTCAAATAAAAATTTACCGTTAAAGCCTATAAACAGGAATGTGGAAAATCTAAAATCAAACAATGGTAAAAAGCGAAAATGTGAAGACGTTGTTTGTCGTGAATTCAACGAAGATTTGGCGGAGAAATGTATGTTTATGCCTAGCCGTGGTGGTAAACCAGTTTGCTTTTGGTTATCAATTCAACCAGCTGTTGAACTAATTGTGAACCAATGGTTGGAGTTGAAGACACACTTCGAAATAACAAGACAAAGTGAAAAGTGCTACACAGCTTAAATACTAAATGGAATGTACAGTGATGAAAACAATTTGGCATTCCTTCTCTTTTTACAACCCATTTTAAGTGAAGTGCAAAAAGTTAATAAACTGTTTGAATCTCAAAATGTTGATAAAGTTAAATTACTTGACGATCTCACTTTTCACTCAATTGGTAAAAGACTTATATTGCCAACTTCTAAAGCTGACTTGTTCACTTGCACTATAGGCCTAGAGAGCTATTTGGCTCCTAAGCCATACCTGGGATACCAATCGAATCGAAAATTGATGGTTTAAAAACAAAAGGACTGCTAACAGAAAATGAAGAGAAAAACTTAAGAGAGCGCTGTCTTCTTCTTCTTCTTCTTTTCGTTCGCTCGCTTAAACTCGAGCGTAGTCCTAACACACTGCTTAAAGTAGTAAATGACTGAGTTTTCCGTGTGGACTTGCTTTCCCTTTTAAAGGTGTCCCTGGCCAGTCAGGCGAGCCCACTCCGACTTCAGAGGTGAAAGCGTTGTCAAGATTGTCTTCTCTCATTATTCAAGCAAATGAAGCAGAGACTTCCTGAAAATTTGGATGTATTGAAAAATAGTTCACTCTTTTCTGTTAACAGCATACTTCAGCCAGTAAAGGACATATTAAAATATTGCCAAGTTATGACATTTTTAGGGGCTACTGATTATAGTGTGGCGGAAGCAGAATATCAGTTAACCAAAATAAATTTGGTTGACTGGAGGAACAAAACAGAAACTGAAGCCTTTTGGAGTGAAGTAAGACAATTTAAAGATGTCTCAGGTAACAGTTTATTCGTTGAGCTCTTTGAATGTGCGATATCTGTCATGATACTACCACATTCAAATGCTGATGTGGAAAGAGTTTTCAGTATTATGAATTATACAAAATGTAAACTAAGAAACAGGATGAAACTTGACCTCTTAAATGCTATCTTGACAATAAGATTTGACCTGATGAGAGCAGGAAAATGCTATTCAACTTGTCAGCTCCCTGATCGTGTATTAAAAGAAATTGGAACAGCTAAAGCATAGCAGAGTCATTTTGAATCCGAAGCTTGAACTTCATCATCCAAGCTAAGTGCATCTTGTGAGACAGACATAAGTGAAGATGAGGACATGATTCTATAGGGTAAGTCACATCAATTTCTTTCTTTTTTATGTTGCATATCCATTACAGGACGTTGCAGTCAACATCAGCATTTTTCAGCTGCTGTTGATGTACTAGGCAAGATTACGCTCAGTAGTTTGCCATTCCTTTCTGAGCGACCGGCTCACATACCCCCGTAAGTTACCAGTGCGACTCGAACTGCTGCCGGTTAGGTCGCAGCTGCGTTACTCACGAGAATATATGGTGTTACGCAGGGGCGTCACTAGGGGGGTGCGGGGGGTGCGGGCCGCACCGGGTGACACCATCAAGGGGTGACACCAAAATAAAAAAATTGCAAATTTGACAAAGCAGACATAGCAAAATAACAAAAATGTAACTTTGTCCGAGTTTGTCGAAGTTCTTTATTTATGTTTTACCTGAAGTATTGAAGTTATATTGTTCAATTTGTTTTCTTTCTTATGTCCTTATTAACTTTTTGACTTATTTTACAAACATTACTATATGCTATTATATATGGTACAGGAACACTCGGAAGAAGACCATGGTGAAAGTCTAGAGGGGTGACACCAAGAGTTTACCGCACTGGGTGACACCAACCCCAGTGACGCCACTGGTGTTACGGCGATAGCCGTAAACTCTTTCGCCAGGGAGACGGCAGTCACATCAATACATATGTAATTTCTTACTTTCTCAATCTGGATTATTTTTCCTAGATACTTTCCAAAGAAATCCAGATATTTATGGATGTTGTTTGGGCCGTCTCTAGATATTTTTGGTCCAAAAAAACAAAAAGTGGCAACCCTGGTTTGTACTAACTTTGGCAGTTGCAGGAAACATGGCGGCGTGTCGAAGTTGGACTAAAACACATTCTTACTACTCTTAGTTGGGTAATGTTGAATACTGTGTTCGATAATTCTAATTCATTTGTCGTTTAATGGTGTGTTGAATAATGTCGCACTATCTCACTGTAACGGGGGGGGGGGAGGGGGGGGGGGGTCTAGGTGGCCAAGCAGCCTGTCTCGCATTCCGCCGAAAGTTGTGTTGTGGGTTCGATTCCGGACTCGGATTTTCAGTTCACGGGTGCAGTTCCCTCGGAACTCTTGGGGGTCGTCGCTGGAGCTCGTGCTCTGTGCGACGCTTTCGACAGGCTGCCTGGCCAAATGAGACCGAGTAAATTGGATAAAACTCGAGGCGATGAAGTCGAACCTCTCTATCAGTGATCAACTCATATATACTATATACTAATAAAAAAAGGATTAAAAGTGATTGTGTGTGGTATCATTATGAGTTCATGAAGAAAGCTAAACTACAAGTAAATTAAGAAGTGAGGAAAGACACTTCTGCTAAGTAGGGCACAGCCCCCCCCCCCCCCCAATCCCCTGTATTTGAATTATTCACCTCATTCTGTTCGTCCCCATCTAATTTTACTAATTTTAGAATTTAGGTCTTCCATTATTTCATTCGCCCTGGATAATATTAATATAATAGACTTTCTTGTTATACTGTATACTATTGTCAGGTTTTCTCTATCTGTGCCCTACCTAAAGGCAGTGTCTTTCCTCACTTCTTAATTCACTTGTAGTTTAGCTTTTTTCATGAACTCATTAGTGTCATACCACATACAATCAATTAAATCCTTTTATCCTACACAGTTCTGTTTCCAACAGTGACACAATAACATTGTAAAATGGATAGTGTTGTGTCTGCCACCACTCCACCATTCTATAACACAACATAATCTGCTATGTAATTTACCCAAGCATTATCATGTTGTTGTCTCAGTACTTCTGGGCTCAACATATGAAGTTAACCAGATTACTGATGTCGTCACTGCTTTGTTTGGTGCTCAACTATCTACCTGTGAGAGTTATATTTCCATTGTATAGTGACTTGAACTATTTAATATTTGATAGATATTGTATGACACTGATTTTGTTCCCTGTATACATATTATATCTACTGTGTTCGCCAGGAATGAAGCGCTGGAACCTCTTGCCTCCGGGTAGATTGGGCCCATTAGCTATTACAGCAGCCAATCTAGGAGATGGAAAACTCTGATTATAAACCCCCAAGTTCATGGTGGCCCAGCGTGCTGAGGAACTGGATGGCCATGGGTCAACTGGTCGTGAACGTTGGACATCTGGCAGGCGTGCGGGGCGGCACCAGGCGTTTGGACTCCTGCGGGACATCCCCTGCCTCTTCCCTAGTAAGCAGGCAATGCTAGGGTGACTGGTTATTTCCTGCAATATCCAAACTTTGCTTATGGATTTAATTAAACACGGGAATCATCGCCGCAGCTACTGAGCACGTGCTCTGCGCTTGACACATTCTTCAGAGGCTAGTGAAGAGAGAGTGAGAAGGAGATGAGGAAATGGTGTGAGAAGAAGGTGTAGAAATAGGAGGGCAGGCACCAGGAGAACAAGACGAAAAGTGGAGAGACTAGGTTTTCAACCATGTAAGAGTGGGATACTGGAATTGTCGAAGTACCTTTCAGAGAGGTCCTGTATTGGAGAGGCTAATATATGATTTTGATGTCCTCATGCTCCAGGAGCTAAATACAGACAAATACCATTGCCCTGGATATGCCAGTTATATAAACACTGATGGGCAGAAGAGACATGGGTAAGGTCTGCTGGTGAAGGAAGGAGTGAAGCATGTGGTACTTGACTTGAGCCAGTGGAATCTCAGTGCAAGAGAGGTCCAGGGTATACAAATGGAGATTGGGGGGCTTAAGTTGAAACATCATACATGTATATGCCACAGTGGGCTTTGTCAGAAAGGAATACTGGGACTGTGTTAAGGAATTGGAGGAATTATCAGGTGATAGGCTACTCATATGTGGATACTTCAATGCGAGGAACAGAGATTGGGACAGCAGTGGAGAAAACCGACAGGGAATTGCCCTTGCGGATGTCATGGTGGACTCCGATGTGGTCTGCATAAATGATGGTAGGCTGACTAGAATGGCAATGATGCCTGGCGATGCAGACACAGCTATTGACTTGGGGCTTGTCTCCCAGTCATCATTCCTTGATGTAAAGTGGACTGTTTTGAATGACCATGGGAGTGATCACGTGCCATGCTCAGTCCTGATCTCTAAATCCAGGAAAGTTAAGGCTGGGAGAGCGCGCAAGACCCTCCGGTATGAGCGGACCGATAGCCTTCTTGGACGCCACAGACAGGGGGCATGCAACAGGACTGTTAAAACTCCTTTTTTGCAGCCCCCCATGGTGGACTCCAGAAGTAGACCATGCTTGGAAAGCAAAGAGAGCTGCAGTGAAGCAGCTAAGGAAAGTGCGACAGACACCCCAAAGCTCACAAGAGGAAGTGGACACAGCAGAAAATGTCAAGAAAGACAAGATGGAGGTTTTCAAGCGCTGTGCTGCAGAGGCCAAAAACGCAAAATGGGAATGTTTCACGAAGGAGATTGGAGGTGATAAAACACTGCGAAAATTCTGGAAACTGCACAGGCAAATGCAAAGAAAAGATCGGCCTATGACAGTGGGAACAATTGATAGAGATGATGGTGTGCGCGTGACAACAGACAAAGAGAAAGGGGAGGCGTTTCTCCAGAGATTTTTAGAGCAGACCAATCATAATGATGTGGACACCAGAGATGCAGTTAGAGAGGAATTATCTGGCACCACGAAGAATATGCATTATGAAGACATCGTACGGGTTGAAGATGTTAAACATATTTTGAAAAAGGCAAACGAAATGTAGGCAAAAAAAAAAGGCAAACGGTATGGACACATGAAGGCTTTGAGCGATGCAGACCTGAAGGAAATGACCGACTGCTTTAACCAGAGAATTAGGACCGCATCAGTACCGCAGGATTGGGTGCACAGCTATCTCATCCCTCTCCCAAAACCATTCAAGGATCATTCAAAGCTTAGCGGCTTTAGGATCATCACCCTTCAAAATACATTTGGGAAGGTTCTAGAGAAGATAGTCGCTGTCAAGCTGCAAGAGTTTTTGGAAAGGGGGAAGCTTCTTCCAAGAGACCTCGGGAGCTACAGGCCAGGAAAAGATACCTGGTCAAATGCAGCCACTTTTGCCTTTGACATTTATGAGGGGTTCCAGAGTAGACAGGAAACGATGGCGGCGGCGCTTGATCTCGAGGATTGATTGATTGATTTAGGAATCGACATCACAGCATTCAGGGCATTCCCATAAGTGCTCCGTCCCCATCCTCAGCAGCCAGCGAAGAGTTCCAACACTAATAGTATCAGTGGCACTCTGATTATATGTCCGTCTCGCCTTTCCTCTGAGCGTTGAGCGTCGGCCAGATCCCCTCGTCACTCCTTGCTGCTTCATTCTTACTAGACTATGGTGATCCATTTGCTCCTCCGAGGTGTGCACGTGCTCCCACAAGGCCGCAACCACGTCTGCCTTGTCATGTATCAGTACTCCACCAAGTTCTGCAGAGCCAGCCAATCTGTCCGCCTGTTCATTTCCCAGCACACTGGCATGCCCCGGAGAATTGGAGAACTTGGTGACAACTGGCAAGATCGAGGGGAATAGACCAAGGGGAAGACCTAGAAGCAAGTACCTGGATGGCTTGGCCTTGTGGCATGGTTGAGACAGAAACACGGAGCTGATCCACGACTCTGGTGATCTAGTGAGATGGCAAAATATGAGCACCCACGCTTACCGGCATGGCACATGATGGATGGAAGCGACAGTTTAGAGGGAACATTAATGACAAGATTTTCTTGTTTTTCTCTCCAATTGAAGACTCATTATTGAATGCATGGGAGAGGGGGGGGGACACCAAAGAATGGCTGCCGCTATAAGTATTGCATCAAATTTAATGTGTGTATTATGTGTGACACAAGTGATAAGCATGTTCCATAAAGCTTTCATGTATTGTTATGTGGTTTTTGCCTTGATAAACTAATATCATTACACTGTGATAGGTTCCCAAACTCATATTCTTGAACAGGACTTGAGGACATATCAGAAATCATGTCTTGAAGTAATCATAAGACATTTTGTATCATTAATCATTTTGAAAAACAAAATATCAAATTCATTTATATAGTTTGTGTTTGCATACAAATCCTTTCAGACTGACTGTAGACATAAGATGGAGAATAAACTACCATCATGTGTAAGGATAGAACAACCTGAAGTCAGTGTTGGTCAAGGTAAGATTAAGTACGATATAACGTAACAGTTAGTTGAATATTCTTTACAGGATATTGCAATCTACCCAAGATTTATTGACTTTTTTATTATTAGATCATTCTAAAATTCATCATCGGCAGTTGAGTGATGATTCTGATTTACTAGATAATTCTACATTTAAGAGTTTGCCATTGCTTTCTGAATTATCAAAGCATTAAACCAAATAAATCAACACAATAGCAGAATGTAAATCTACTCAGACACTGGGGAAAATAAGGTCATAGGTGTGACCAAGTGTCCACCGGGACCAGTGCACAACACTGCAGCTGAGGAGAGCAGGGCACTCTCTTGTCCTGACAATCGGAAATTGCTGTCAAAGGCAGAAGTAAAAGAACCCCATGTGAATATGGAAGACAAGGGAAAACCACCACATTACCTTCCCAAGACAAGTTTAAAATAGGAACATGGAATGTCAGGACATATTTAAGATAGGAAAGTTACATAATGTAATTAAAAAAATGAATAATATGAAGATTAATATCCTAGACATGAGTGAGATGAGGTGGACGAGATCTGGTAAAATAATAACAGACAAACACACAATAATTTATTCAGGAGGTAATACATACGGAAAAGGAGTAGGACTAATGTTTGATGACGAAACAGCTAAATCAATTAATGGTTATTTGATTAAATCAGATAGCTATTATTGTCAAATTCAAAGTCAAACCAAGAGATATAAATATTATACAAGTGTAGGTACCAAAAACAAGCAGTACTAAAGTGGAATTACAAACATTTTATGACAAAATAGAAATGGTGACACGGGTGGAACATTTAAACATGATTCAGGAGCCAGCACTTTTTCTCAGGATCCAGCAAATATTTGTTAACATGGGCTAAGAAATATATTAATCAATCTCTGATTAAGCTACATATTTTGAAATGAGCCATTAAATGTCCTTTATTATACTTCAGTTATTCACACATCTCTAGAGCTATAAAGTAGACAGCACTTTTTGCATCTTCCAATGGCACAATAGAAAGAAATGTCTTCTTCCCTTCCCTTCTCTGATAGAATGAATATATAGTATCAGTCCCTCATCCTTCTCTGATAGAATGAATATATAGTATCAGTCCCTCATCCTTCTCTGATAGAATGAATATATAGTATCAGTCCCTCATCCTTCTCTGATAGAATGAATATATAGTATCAGTCCCTCATCCTTCTCTGATAGAATGAATATATAGTATCAGCCCCTCATCCTTCTCTGATAGAATGAATATATAGTATCAGTCCCTCATCATCAGATCTATCTGCATCTCCATCAAGTAAGATACTGACATTTGGTTGTCCTTTATTTCAATATCGAATCTTCACGAAGAGATGAGGCAGTGTAATAAATAAATTCTCCTCACTGTTTTTTTCTAAAAACTTCTTTGAATCAATCACATTGATCTTGGCTAACAATGCAACCAAACCTTTAAAGTCAGTGTAGGGTTTGTAACTGTTGGCAAAACAATACAGTGCCATGAAATGTGCATTCATATGTTGCAGCATATTAGCATCCATGTTGTTTTTTTCTCTCTCACTTTCTAAAGGAGACCATTCAAGGTTCTTCTTTGTACTTTCAACCTTCTGACACATGAAATGCACATAGAAGCCAGAAGGTTTGCCTAGATGTGTTGTACTTTGGGCAGTCTTGGACAGTCTTGGAGTATGTGATCTGCTGTCTGCAGCGCCAGTCCATATGTGCACATCGCTGATTCACCAATCTTGAATTTATTGTACATATGGTTACATAATCTACTGTGTCGTGTTCTGAGGCACAGAATAATGATTTGTTCTTGTCTGTCCATAAGGAGTTAGCTGTCTTGAGTAAGTTTTGGTGGCTTTCTGACTGATTTTATCATTCTTTTCTTTTGATGGTATGTAATGAGTACATTAGGTTGTTCTTCTATGGCTCCTTCCTTAACCAATCAATCAGCTCTCTCATTTCCAGGTGCTCCACAGTGAGATGGTATCCACTGTAAGGTGACCTTAGGCTGGCCATCTAGTTCAGAAAGTATTGTCCGCAGTACTGGCAATTTCCCTGACAGGTGCGCCTCGCGTACTGATTTTGCATCTGACAGTAGCACTATTGGCTATTTACCATGGTTGGTATTTAGTAATTTCTCTGTTGCTGTCTTGATTTCCTAGATTTCTTCATCATAGTTATGGCAGTACTTTCCTGTTGGTACTCTGGCAGTGTCCCTAGTATTATTTGAGTATTCTTCTTCTTCTTCTTTGTTCATCCGGAGTTGTGTTTTTTTCGGATGTGATTGCGTTGTGCCTGTTTACAGCAGAGCTGCGTTCTTGCGCCGTTAGGCCGACACATCCTACTTCTGCGGGCATTTGTTGACCGGGTTAACCTTCCCGGGGGTTTCTTAGGACGTTTGACTCTCACTGTTGTGGTTTTATCCCCCATCCCAGGTGGTCCATATAGAAAAGCCAAAGATCATGGTCAGCCCTCAAGGGAAGGCAGGGGCAGATCATGGGCATTCCCCGCCATCCAAGGAGGCTTCCATACTTGCAGAGCTGATACATAGCGCTCTGATAATGGGCTCACCCAAGGAATCGTCACGTCCTGCACATGGCTGCTTAGCCTCACTTCCATATATTGGGCCTTCCGTTCACCATAGGCTGTTCTTCCGGAAACCAGAAGTATGCAGTCTGCAGATGACATCCACACAGTGAGCTTTCGATTCGGACTTTCCATGTAATGGATTTGCTATCCAAGCAATATTCCATTTCATGCCTCTGGGTCTTCATGCACCTTTAAATGTCAACCTGTATGTAAAGTAAGCTGCGGTCAACTTTAGCTTGTTGATATCTCCATAGAGCTTGTCCTCAAATGAAGCAGGTGTGGGCCAAAATATCTTTCTCTGTTCTGCATACGTTGGGCAATCCTGCAGCAAATGTTTTGCTGTCATTTTTCCAGTTCTACAATTACATTCATCAGTATCTCCTATCTTTAGTTAATTGAATAAGTGGTATTTCAGCCTGTTATGTCCTGTGCGGAGTCTGAAGATTGCTACTTGTTCTCTTCGGTCGAGTTTGTAATATGCATCATCCTTCTGATGGCCTGGATGCTCTGATTCCCATTTGGTTCTATAAGTGCTTTTTATCAACCTCTTTGCCTCATTATAGGTTATGTCTATGTCAGGCTGTGGTAGTCGTCCGCCCTCTTTTGCCAGTCTGTCAGCCTCTTCGTTTCCAGGTATACTGCAATGTGATGGGATCCACTGTATTACAACTTTTTTGGATTTCTGGCATAGACCATGGAGTGCTGCTCTTAGGTCAGTTAGTTCTGTGCTGTTATTGCTCTTCAGTATTGAGACAGCTGACTTTGCATCAAATCAAATCAAATCTTCTTCTTCTTCTTCGTTCATCCGGAGTTTTTTTTCGGACGTGATTGCGTTGTGCCTGTTTACAGCAGAGCTGCGTTCTTGCGCCGTTAGGCCGACACATCCGACTTCTGCGGGCATTTGTTGACCGGGTTAACCTTCCCGGGGGTTTCTTAGGACGTTAGACTCTCACTGTTGTGGTGTTATCTCCCATCCCAGCTGGCCCATATAGAACAGCCAAAGGCATCCTGGTCGGCCCTCAAGGGAAGGCAGGGGCAGACCATGGGCATTCCCCGCCATCCAAGGAGGCTTCCATAATTGCAGAGCCATCACACACCGCTCTGGTACTGGGCTCACCCAAGGAATCGTCACGTCCTGCACATGGCTGCTTAGCCTCACTTCCGTATATTGGGCCTTCCGTTCACCATAGGCTGTTCTTCCAGAAGCCAGAAGAATGCAGTTTGCAGATGACATCCACACAGTGAGCTTTCGATTCGGACTTTCCACGTAATGGATTTGCTATCCGAGCAATATTCCATTTTGTGCCACTAGGACACTTTTTCCACCTTTTTTGAAGCCCACACAGTGAGCTTTCGATTCGGACTTTCCACGTAATGGATTTGCTATCCAAGCAATATTCCATTTCATGCCTCTGGGAGGCTTGTGTAACCGACATGCCTGTGGTAATGAAGTGTGGCAGTCTAAATACTTCTTCATGTACATTTAAATGTCAACCTGAATACAGTTAAAGTAAGCTGCAGTCGACTTGAGCTTGTTGATATCTCCATAGAGCTTGTCCTCGAATGAAGCAGGTGTGGGCCAAAATATCTTTCTCTGTTCTGCATATATTGGGCACTCTTGCAGCAAATGTTTAGCTGTCATTTTACCAGTTCCACAATTACATTCATCTGTATCTCCTATCTTTAGTTTGTTGAACAAGTGGTATTTCAACCTGTTGTGTCCTGTGCGGAGTCTGAAGATTGCTACTTGTTCTCTTCGGTCGAGTTTGTAATATGCATCATCCTTCTGGTGGCCTGGATGCTCTGATTCCCATTTGGTTCTATAAGTGCTTTTTATCAACCTCTTTGCCTCATTATAGGTTATGTCTATGTCAGGCTGTGGTAGTCGTCCGCCCTCTTTTGCCAGTCTGTCAGCCTCTTCATTTCCAGGTATACTGCAATGTGATGGTATCCACTGTATTACAACTTTTTTGGATTTCTGGCATAGACCATGGAGTGCTGCTCTTAGGTCAGCTATTTCTGTGCTGTTATTGCTCTTCAGTATTGAGACAGCTGACTTTGCATCTGTAAAGATAGCTATTTGCGTCTCTTTATTTTCCTCCATCAAGAGCATTTCTGCTGCAGTTCTCAGAGCCTCTACCTCCGCTTTGAAGTTACTTGAAAACTTTCCAGTTGCCACTGAATGTGTTTTTTTCACTCCATTTTTTAAATTTAGGAGAATTCCTCCTCCTCCATTCTCTACTGAATTTTTGGCTGATCCATCTGTATATGCATGGGTCCAATTGCTGCTTGGGTAGTGTTCTTTTATGTAGTTTAGGGTTATTTCTCTTCTTTCGGTTTCATGCTGAGTGTTCTTTTTCTCAATACCAGGAATGTTTTCTATCATCTCAGGCAGTAGCTGCTGTCTCCAAGCTGGGAACTTGTCTGCATTGTAAATGGGTTTGACTGTTGATATGTTAAGTATGGGATCTGCCCTAATCTTTCGTTTTGCAGTTTCTACAAAGTTGCTACGCTTCAGTCTTCCCTTTCCAAAACCATTAAATCTGTTGTACATAGGGTGGTCTGTCAATCTTCTAAGTTTTTCTGCTTGTTGCTGGGCTCTGCTATCTCTTCTATCCTGCATTGGTTGTAAACAAGTGATCTTTTCTAGTTCATTAATAGGCGTTGTCTTCAGGCTTCCAGTTATGATTCGCATTCCTTGGTTTTGGACTCTACTTATTTTGTTAAAGTTTGACTTAGCTGCTGTTGCCCAAGCTGCAATGCCATATTCCAGTACTGGCCTCACCCGTCCAGTATATAACTTCTTGAGAACTTTCTCATCTGCTCCCCACGTTGTACCAGCAAGCTTTTTCATGATTGCCATTCTCTGCCTTGCTCTTGTTCGATTTTTCTCAACCTGTGTCTTCCATGTCAGGCGACGATCAAAGGTGACTCCTAGATAGTTTAGATTTTCTTCATGGCGCAATATTTTTCCATTCAATACCAGCTTGGGTTGCTGAGTTTTATTTGAGAGGGAGAACACTGTGCATGTTGTTTTCTCCTCACTTATCTTCACTAGCCATGATTTTGACCAGTCCTCTAGCTCTAATAAGGCTTGCTGTATTCTGCTGTTAGCTGTACTAATATATTCTTCAGATGTCCATATGGCTAGGTCATCTGCAAAGGAGGATGTGTGTACTCTGGCTGGAAAATTTTCTGTGATGTCATTTATATATGCTAGGAATAATGTTGGTGAAAGAACTCCTCCTTGGGGGACACCTTGCTCCAGCAACATCATTTTTCTTGTTTGTCCTTGTACTTTTGTCCTGGCAGTTCTGTTCTCAAGGTAGTGGCTGATCCATTTATACATTTTTCCACAAACATGCATGTTTTGCAGTTTTACTTTCAGTCCTTCCTTCCATACTTTATCAAATGCTTTTTCTAAATCTATCAAGACTGCTAGTGTGTGCTTTTTCTCTTGGAAGGCATCCTCTATTTCCTGAGCTATATAGGTTATTTGATCTTCAGTGGATCTGTACTTTCTGAATCCTGCTTGGTGTGGTGTTAAGAGTTTGTTTTCTTCCAGATGCCATGTTAGCCTGCCATTGATAATGCATTCCATTAATTTTCCTACACAGCTAAGTAGACTTATAGGTCGATAGCCATTTGGTTCTTCCAGGTCTTTTCCTTTCTTTGGGACTGGTATTAGTATAGCTTCCTTCCATGCCTGTGGGACTATTCCTCTCTTCCAGCTGTTATTTAGGACTGCTAGTAGTTTCTTCTTTGCCTTGGTGCCTAGTCCTATTAGCATTTCATTTGTGATTCCATCCTTTCCTGGTGATTTCTTCTTTTTTAGGGTATTCATTGCCTGTTCCATTTCTTCCATTGTTAGATTTGCCATCATATATTCTGATGCTGTCTCTGTATTTCTATGATGTATCTGTTTGTCTTTGATTGCTTTCTTCTGTTCGGTTGTAATATCAATGTGGTTTGCATTTGCATAGTGTTCCATTAGTGCATTTGCAGCCTTTTTTCCTGTAAGCAAGGCATTTCCTTGTTTAATTGTTATTTGTTTGTTTCTAGGTCCTTCATTGTTCATGGCTTTCACTAGTTTCCATAGTTTGTTTCCATCCCTGTCAAAATTCAGGTTTTCTGTTTTTTCCCTCCAACAATCTCTTGTTGTTTGATTTACTGTTCTTTTATATTTTGCTGAGATGGCTTTGAGAGAGATATTCGCTTCAATTGTTTGTTCTCTCTCTGCTGTCTTCCTGGCATCTTCAACTTTGTCCTCCAAACTTTGTAGTTCTTCAGTCCAGTATGGTTTGTAATTTTTCCTCGCTCCTCTAGGAATGGACTCAGTGGCTGCCTGTATTATCGCTCTGTTTAGACTTTCCACCATTTGCTTTATGTTGCCATATCGTGTATTTATGTTTTCACAATATTTGTCTGTTAGTATGGCAAATCTGTCCCAATCTGCTCGTTTGTAATTCCATCGGGGCAAGGGCTTTTGCTCCTGTGGAACATACTCCATATTCATTACAAGCTTGATTGGTCTGTGGTCACTACCTGCTAATTGGTCCAGCACATGGCGATCGATTTTGTGGAGGATGTCTCCTGTGCAGAAAGCTAAGTCTGGAGTAGAAGTGGTAAGCCATCTTCTGGAGTAGAAGCTCGGTGTGTCATCCGCTTTGTTGAGTAGATGGAGATTTGAGTCTATTTCCCAGTCCTCCAATTCATCTCCTCTTTTGTCAGTATCTGGGTATCCCCATCTTTCTGAACGGCTATTAAAGTCTCCGACAATAATGCAGTTTGTGTCAGTTATTTTCATGTTTGAAAGTGTAGGTCCTTATCTGCTGGGCTATACAGATTGTAGATTCTTATTTTCACGTCCTTTATCATTATATCAACACCTATAATTTCCGTTTGGTTGTCAGAGATCACAGATACTTCGCTGCAAGGTATTGTATTTCGTGTAAGTATTAGAACTCCTCCTTTGTGTCCTTCGCGGGTCGAAACGTGTGGCTTGATATCCTCTGACTGAGAATTTGTGATTGGCGTTGAGGTGTGTCTCTTGAATGCATGCCACATCTATTCTATCTTTATGAAGACGCTGTGTTAGGGAGTCTTTCTTCTTGTAAACTCCTTCGGCATTCCACTGTAGTATGTTGAGTGTCCGGGGTATTTGGTCAATAGCTCTTAACCTACTCCTCTGTGCCTTGACTCCACAGCACAGGGGAAGGTGACCACCAGTAGTCATGGGTGGACCCCCTCGAGGCAGGGGGCCCGGCACTATCGCCGCCTGATGGGACTTCACGGGATTAGCACCATAATGATTAATTTTGATTTGTGACATCATGAATTAAGTTACGTTGCACTGCTTTGTCAAGCCTGTGGCTCAGTACATCCGATTTCGACAAGCATTTATTTGGGATGCTTTCCCTAGCCTTTGACTGTCCCCAGTCTACCTACAAGGCAGCAGGTTTTACGTTGCACTGCTTTGTCAAGCCTGTGGCTCAGTACATCCGATTTTGACAAGCATGTATTCGGGGTGCTTTCCCTAGCCTTTGACTGTCCCCAGTCTATCTACAAGGCAGCAGGTTTGTGTGTCTCTTCGTCTGGTCCCTCTCCCTTGACCTGTCCGACATGGGTGGCCCTACCAGTAGCTGTGCTACCGTCGGCATAGCTCTTGGGGTCATTGGGACGCACAAGCCCCTCCACCTCGTCACGGTGGACACACAGCAGAGGGGATTTGAGTATTCTATATACACTCCCGCTCCTCCATTTCGAACAGCGTTTTGTGCTGACTCATCTGTGTAGACTCTTAATCCAGAGGTTCTGTGGGTATTCTTCATCAAGGGAGCTGAGAGTGGTGTTCTGCATTGTACATTGTTCTATTCTTCCTTGTCAAATATTCCTTTCACTTTTGTCTGGATTTGTAGTGATAGTCTATATTCCTCTTTCCATGAAGTTCGTTCTGGAATAGTTGTCAGGGGGATACCAACTCTTGGCATATCAGTGGTTTCTCTGCAGAGTCGTTTGGCCTAATGGATAAAACTTTCTTTTCAACCATCCCATAGCTAGGTCTTCGAATCTATTCTTCATAGGGTGGCCTGGCAAGCTGAGGAACTTTCTTCTTGTATTGTTTTCGTACCTCCCCATCTTCTCCACCTCCACTATAGGGGTTGATCTCATCCCTCCTCTCTCTAAGTGCTTGATTTTGCACCTTGTCCAGATCTTGTAGTGTGGTTTTTGATGTGAACACCATGTAATTGACCCATATTCCAGGTGTGGTCATATGTTCTGTTGATAAACTTTGCTAAGTATTTTTCCACTGGCTCCCCATGTGGTTCCACTTAGTTTTCTCAGGATGGTTGTTTTCCTTCTGGCTTTTGTTACTGCTTTGTTGAGTGCTTTCTCCATGTCAGCCTGTCATCAAATGTTACTCCAAGGTATGTTGGTTCTTCATCTTCTCTTAGGGGTATTCCATTTATCTGGATGATGCCTGCCTTTTGTTTTGGAGTGAGGGAAAATACTTGTCAGCGCACTTGTCAGTGTTTATGCTGACACACCATCTATTTGCCCATGCAACTAATGCATCTACAGCCCTTTGTAGCGATATAGTGGGCACTGGTGCATGTTCGTTTGTGCTCCATCAGACCAGGTCATCAGCATACATTGCCGCTTTAATTCCATGTGGTGGTTTAACAACAAGATCATTGATGAAGATTAGGAAAAGTGTTGAGGACAGGATTCCACCCTGGGGAACACCATGATGTAGTAGTATTTTCTTGTTCTTGAGTCTGTCTATCTGTACTCAGGCTCTTCTGTTATGCAAGTATGCTTTCGCTCATTTGTACATTCTTCCATTGACCTTAGTTTCTTAGTTTCTTCATCAGATCTTCTTTCCAGACTTTGTCAAAGACTTTCTTTAGATCCATCCATGCCACAAGCACCAGTTTCTTCCCTTGGAATGCCTCCTCACTTTCTTGAGAGAGGTAAGTTATCTGATCTTCTGTAGAGTAACACTGCCTAGTACCAGCCTGCTATGGCATAAGAATGTTTTCACTTTCAGTGTACCACTGTAGTCTGTGATTGATGATGCACGCCATTGTTTTGCAGAGATGCTGGTGAGGCTAATTGGTCTGTAGCTGGAGGTAATGGAACTATCTTTCCCTGATATTAGGAGAGGTATCATAATTGCTTCTCTCCACACTTGTGGAACACTGCCTAAGGTCCAGCAGTTATTGTAGATCTGCAGCAGCTTTGTTCAGTGATTGATTGATTGATTTAGGAACGAACATCACAGCATTCGGGGCATTCCTATTGTAGCGTATACTACTAGGATGGAAGTGGATCAAAGTAGATACTAAATAGACTTCTACGAATAGAGAATCTAACCACTACTGAAGAAGTGATCAAATGGCTCGCAATTCTATAAAAATGATTTTCAAAGTCCCAGAATGGATCACTACTTCTAAACAGTGCCAGGCGGAAAGTTATGATGACTAACTGTACTAACAAATGAAGACAGTATGTTAAGTGATTCCTGCTACCGTGCCTGGATGAATAATGAGCCCCCACTGCCTAATGTATTCTCACACAACAGGCGATAAGACAGATTTATAAGTATAGATATAGTCCTTTCACTCGTCACACAATCTGATGATGTTATAATCTAATTCTATAATGACAGACGCAGTTTGTTAAAATTACAAATATAACATAGCTTGTTTAATTCTAAAGAACACTACGTGAGCCCCACGGGGAACTCACTGACACATAAGAGATACGCAGATCCCTGGTTAGACTAAATTTCTATAAGATTCAGCTAGAGGATGTAATCACAGACAGTATCATAGCCAATAGCAGACATAAATTGGTGATTGCTGTGCAATGGCAAACGGGTTGTTAGCCACTCATCTGGTAAGTCTTGGCCTCCTGGATGGTAAGCTGAAAGTGCTGACTGGATAGTGGTATGGACTCCACTCTCTGCTGCATCAAGTGAGTGGTTCGTAGCTCAATCACCGGTCGTGACTACGGCTACAGATTATCAGGGTGTATGCTCTGTGAATGACAGTGAGAAGGGGTGAATAATCCTTCTAGAGTTGTAAATTCTTTTGGCCATGTCATAGTCCTGCATGGCCTGCTTGTCTCATATAATTTTTGATAGCATGTACTATCTTAATTTACATATTTTGATTCCTTATCTGAAATCTACAACAGCACACTGATCTAATGGAAACAGCACACAAATGATATTCTCTTCTCTCTGCTGATATTTAGATCAAACATGTACAATCACAATGCTCTACATCAAAGACCACATTCCAATGTATATATATATTCTAAGTCATGATTAATCATGGAAACATGAACCACAATTCACATAATGAATTAACAGTACATTTTCATTGGATGACTTCAATGGAATGAAACTCAGACGCCACAACTCCGACGTCACCATATACATTAACAAACCATTAATCGATGAAACAACACACGTCGTTTTCTAAGTATGGAAACACACAAACTACACTCCATACGATGAATTAACATCACATATTGATGAATTCCATAGAATAAAATGAAATCACACACAACAACAATAACGTCACGATGTACACGAGTGAATCATTAAATCCATGAAACACCACAAGTTCACTTAAAGAGTTATGAGTTGTACTACTAGCAATAGTCTTCCTTATATTTTATTAAACACTAGCTGACCCGGCCTGGCTTCGCCCAGTCCCTGGAGGGGATCTATCTATCAATCTGTCTGTCTGTCTGTCTGTCTGGCTGACCCGGCCCGGCTTCACCGAGTCCCTGGTGGGGAGCATCTCATTTAATTCATATAAGTAGTCATATAAGCTCCCGTTCCCGACTGTCTGTCTGACCCGGCCCGGCTTCACCCAGTCCCTGGTGGGGAGCATCTCATTTAATTCATATACGTAGTCATATAAGCTCCCGTTCCCGACTATCTGTCTGTCTGTCTGTCTATCTATCTGACCCGGCGTGGCCTCGCCCAGCTCCTGGTGGGGAGCATCTCATTAAATTCACACAGTAACTTAAAAGAATGTCCTTCCACACACCTTCCATTATTTTTAATGAAAACTGTTTTTAATCACCTACATGACTGTAGATAAGTTATCTACTTTAAGCATAAAAAGATGAGTTACAATGTTATGCATTATGCATTATTTTTATGAAAACTTTGAAAATACCTTAAAGATTATATCATTATTTATTATAACTCATATGCCTGTAAATAACTATCTTCTTCTTCAGCATTCCGAGCCATTGAGGTTCTTTGCTGCAAATACAATGTGTCTCCATTCGTCTCTCTGGTGGACCTTCTCTTGCCAGTCGTTGATTCCAAGTGCTTGTAGGTCTGTATGTATATTATCTCTCCACCGCCTTCTTGGTCTACCTCGGGGTCTACGGTCATTTATTTCCTGAGTGTAAGCGAGTTTTGTTTCCCTATTATCTTCCATTCTTTCTATATGCCCCAGCCATTGTAGTCTATTAGCCTTCATGATACCAGTGATTAGCGGGGACTTAAACAAATCATAAATGTCTTTGTTACTTCTTCTTTTCCACTCTCCACTTTGTGTATCCCTAATGGGTCCAAAGATGCGTCTTAAAATTTTGTTCTCAAAGGTTTGTAACAAGGCTTCGTCTCCTTTCGTTGTACTCCAGGTTTCAGAGCCATACAGCACAACTGGTCTGATCAGTGTTTTGTATATTGTGATTTTGGTGTTACGAGATAGCGCCTTTGATTTTAGTAGATGTTGTAGTGCATAGTATATCTTATTTCCAGAGTTGATTCTAGTTTGTATTTCTTCCCTTATGATGTTGGAGCAGTTGAAGATTGTACCCAGGTATTTGTATGTTTCCGTTCTTTTAATGGTCATATTATCTATTTGTATGTGGCCAGAGTTTTTAGCCATTCCGTCTCTTGAAATTACCATATATTCTGTCTTATCTTGGTTGATAACCAGCCCCATCTGTTGGGCTTTTTCCTTTAAGTGAGTCAATATTTCTAATGTCTTTTGTTCACTTTGCCCTATAATATCTATATCATCTGCATAACCAAGCAGCTTGGATGTTCCTCCAATATCACATTCCTCCTTTACCTTCCTTACAACTTTCTCTAGAGCCAGATTGAAGAGTAGCGGCGATAGTGCATCACCCTGTTTCAAGCCAGATGTTATTTGGAAGGGGTCTGATTTCCTGCCTTTATATGTTACTATATTATAAGTATCTTCCATGCATAGTTTGGTCATGTTAATTAACTTCCTTGGTATTCCAAATTCCTGCATAACATTCCATAGACTATTCCTATGGACACTATCATAAGCCTTTTTAAAATCCACAAAAATGTTATGGAGATCTCTTTTATATTCCCAATGTTTCTCGGCTATTTGTCGTAAGATAAATATCTGATCTATTGTTGATCTGTTTTGTCTAAAACCCGCCTGGTAGTCACCTAATATGTCTTCTGAATATGGTTTTAGTCTATTTAGTAATACTGCGGATAGTATCTTATAGCTTGTGGACAGTAGTGATATTCCTCTATAATTTCCACATTGGAACTTGTCTCCTTTCTTAAAGATAGGTATCAATAATGACTCTTTCCAGTCATGGGGTAATTCTTCTGTCCTCCAGATTTTTATTATTAGTTCGTATAGCTTTAGATGTAATGCATGGCCACCTGCCTTTATAAATTCAGCAGCAATTCCATCAGTCCCAGTTGCCTTATTGTTTTTAAGTCGTGTGATTACATATAGGATTTCTTCAAATGTAGGTTCTTCAATTTGTGGTTCGCATGTTAGAACCTCTTCCTGTGGGAAAATGTTACTTGGAGCTTCACAATTTAGTAATTCAATAAAATATTCTTTCCATGTGTTGCACATTTCTTCATTGGTATTTATCATATTCCCATTTTTGTCTTTTAAACCATATGTGTTTTGTTGGTGCCCTCGTTTCATTGACTTCAGTACTTTAAAAAACTTTCTGGATTCATTTTTCTGGTGATTAGTTTCCATATCTTTGATTATATTACTCATATATTCTCGCTTCTGCTGTCTGACTATTTTTGTAGCCTCTTTACATTCATTTCTATAATGCTCTTCCTTTTGGATGTTATTGATGTCATTTAACCATACATGTCTGGCATTCTTCTTCTTAGTGACTGCTTCTTCACATTTTTGATTGAACCATCTGTTCTTTCTATGCGTGGTTGACACACCGAGACATTCTTCTGCGGTAGATTGAAGTGTATTCTTGATGTTCAACCAAGTTTGGTCAACGCTTTCCTCCAAAGGGTTTTGTAAATAACTATAGACAAAGAATTTATAAATCTTTGAAAACGATGCAACAATATGACTATAAAGTAGGGGAGACTGGGGAGAAATGGACATAGGGGAGAAATGGACCACCCCCTCTCTGGCCCCTGGCTGTGATGCAATGAAAGTGAAACCATAATAAGTTTGTTTTCCACATCAAACATAGTCCGAATTTTTCATTTGCCATCGACTTCCCGCACAGGTCGTTCCCACGCAAAGATTGAAAAATTTTCTGCACTAAAGTTTCTTTTTCCAGTTCCAGACACCATCGTAAAGCAGACGCATAGTCAGGAATCAGGACAAGGTAATTACATTAATATCTTTATTTGCTTGTTATTTAAGAGTTCATATAAAAATATAGCATATAATATTAGATTTAAGAGACTTATGGCTGAATAGTTTAATACATTGATGGGGGAGAAATGGACCGGTTCATTTCTCCCCAATGGTTCATTTCTCCCCATAGAAGAAATTGACAAGACAGTCTGTTGTTATTAAAAGTGTTGAAGATTGCATTCGAATATCAGCATTATTGATTCTTTTTAATACTGGGGTCTAAATCTAGACCAATAAAACTGTTAACAAATTTGATTTCAGTGATTTATTAAAGATGCACGCCATTCGTGCTATGATCAGTATTTCTTTGCAAATGATAGGCCTACCATTCTAAATGTTATATAATTCTGTCACTCTTTGTTTCAGATGCCAAGATTGTACATCAGAAACACCAACAAGGGTCTCGTTACGGAGGAACGTATGAGAGAAGCTGTTAATGCTGTGAAAAATGGAATGAAAGTGAGGAAAGCTGCAAGGGAGTACGGCATTGCTCGCCCTACCCTCAATAACAATCTTACAAAAGACAGAGAAGGAAATGGTCTGCCTACTAGACTCGTACCAAATTATAGGCATAGCCTTGTTTTCACAGCTAAGCAAGAAGCTGATTTTGCTAGTTACTTGAAAGATTGTGCAAGAATGTTCCATGGACTCACAACTAAAAACGTTCGTATTTTGGCGTACGAGATGGCGAAGTCAATAACATTGCACATCCTTTAACCTGGGATGAGCAAATGATGGCAGGGAATGACTGGCTTTGCGGATTTTTGCGACGGAATCCCGAGCTGACCATAAGGCAACCTGAGGCAACATCTCTGGCTAGAGCTACAGCTTTCAACAAACATAATATTTGCACCTTCTTCAACATTGTGAAGGAAACCATTACAAAACTAAATGTGAGTGGAGCTCAAATCTCAATTTTGG
>JACEFZ010025607.1:17500-19770 GCA_014155875.1 Cepaea nemoralis | reverse complement strand
ATGCTGTACTCTGTACCCCAAAATAATGCGCATAGCTTCATTCTGTACCTTTCCACCCTTTTTCTATCTGCTTTTTGGCTGAGATCGGATTGCCATTGAATACTCCAAAACAGACATGACCAGCCCCTCGTACAGAAGACATAGATGGCGCTGCTCACAGTTTGCTGCCGCCATCACCAGCATCGCTGCCAAACCCCGCTTGGCCTTTGTTATCACCTGTCTATGTGCACATTATAAGCAAGGCTTCGATCAAACCGTATCCCCAGGTAATTCATTGCCTGCGTTCTTTCCACCGTCTCTGAACACAGCATTACAGTTGGTGTTGGATTGTTGACAATATGATTATTCAACGAGAACCAAGTCACTGTTGCCTTTGTTGGGTTGACCATTGCCCCAGCTTCATCACACCAATACTTTTCGTTGAGTTGGGTTTGTAGTTCCACAGCAACCTCCTCTCTATCCTTACCCTGACGATACACTAAACATCATCGGCATACGACAATGTCCTGCCAGGTCCAGTGATCTGCTCACTGGTGATTCTCACTGTGTAGGCGTTGAACAGTCCCGGATAATGGTGATCCTGTGTAGCCAGATATTTGTTTTTTGGTTTCCGAAGTCCAACTGCCACATCTAAAAACTACTTTCCTTTGGTAGAGGGCTGCAGCGATCCAGCTAAGGAGGAATGGACTTACGTTAGTTCAAGAAGCTGAAACATTAAAAAATCCAGTGGTACTCTGTTGTATGCGTCCTCAAGATCAATCGCTGCAGCAACGGTTTCAGTGCCTGAGTGGAAACCTTCATAGACATCATGGGCAAAGACTGCTGCATTGGTCCAGGTTTCTCTTTTGGACGGTACCCACCCAGGGTAGGTGGGAAAACACCTTGCCTCTCTAGTTGGCTTGATATTTTCCTGGCAATTACCTTCTCCAGCAGCTTGCCTATTGTATTCTGCATGGTTATAATTCGATATCCCTGAATTTTTTTGTGGTCTTTGTCAGGCTTCGGCAAGGGAATCAGATAGCTGTGTAACCATTCCTCCTTGATGCTAGCACTCCCTATACTGTTGTTGTACATGTCTGCTAGTTTCTCTAGCTCATTGTCGGTACACCTATTTATGTCGTCGTATCTTATGCCATCAGGACCTGGAGCACTGTTTTTTGATCGTCGAAGCACAGCGTTGATTTCTTTCACTGTCACTGTGTCTTCCTCCGAAGTGTTCTGGGCCTTGCATCTGTCTGAGGTGACCTCCTTGGCCAGATTTCGGCCTCCCATGTCTGTCTGGTTGCCCTGCTCAAGGTAGCGTTCAAAGAGGGCTTTGCCCTTGTCCTCGTCAGTCCTCTGCCAGGTGAGGTCAGCACCTTGGAAGTCTGAAATGCTCTTATTCTTGACTACACCACTCATGCTTTTATGTAGTCGCCAGAACAATTTCAGTGACTTGTCTGTGCTTACTCTTTGACACACCTCTGCCCATTTTTCGCTTTTAACCACCTTGACCAGTTTTTTGAAATAGCTTACTTTTGTGTGCATCTCTCTTTCTAAGTGCAAGCAGGGACTAGGATGACCAGCTCTGTTCTTCTTGGCATTTTGACACCTATAGGGATATATACTACCCATTGACACCTATATGGATATACACTACCCATTGACATCTATATCTATATACACAACCCATTGACATCTATATCGATATATACTACCCATTGACACCTATAGGGATATACACTACCCATTGACACCTATAGGGATATACACTATCCATGAACATCTATAGGGATATACACTACCCATTGACACCTATAGGGATATACACTACCCGTTGACACCTATAGGAATATATACTACCCATTGACACCTATAGGGATATATGCAACCCATTGACATCTATATCGATATATACTACCCATTGACATCTATATCGATATATACTACCCATTGACACATATAGGGATATATGCGACCCATTGACATCTATATCGATATATACCACCCATTGACACCTATAGGGATATATACCACCCATTGACACCTATCGGGATATATACCACCCATTGACACCTATAGGGATATATACCACCCATTGACACCTATAGGGATATACACCACCCATTGCCACGTATATGGATATATACTACCCATTGACATCTATAGGGATACACACTACCCATTGACACCTATAGGGATATACACTACCCATTGACACCTATAGGGATATACACTACCCATTGACATCTATAGGGATATACACTACCCATTGACACCTATAGGGATAT
>JACEFZ010025607.1:0-12500 GCA_014155875.1 Cepaea nemoralis | reverse complement strand
TTGCCTACTTACATACATATATTGAAGTGTATGCATTTATGTCTAGATGCATGTATATACGTCCATCTACCTACCCAGGTAAATATGCGCCTGTCTATATCGCAGCACACCCACGGACTACCCACACACGGCTCAGCCCACACGCCCGTAAGCCCTCTAAAGTCCCACAAACATAATCGCATTGAAATCAGCGTGAAATATGTTGACAGTTATCACACAAACGCCGACCTGTATGAGTGCAACACATTGATACATATTGTCTGCGTCGCCATTTGTTGAACGCTGTGCCCTGTCTGTCTGTCTGTCCCGCTCTCTATATTTGTCTGTCTGTCTGCCTGCCTGCGCGAAGTCTGTCAGTCTGTCTGTAAGTCGGTAGGTAGGTGTGTGCTTATGTGTTTGTGTGTGTGTATGTGTGTATGCATGCATGCCTGTCTGTCTGTATGTGTAAACAGGTAGGAAGGTAGGTGTTTGTGCGTGTAGGTAGGTGAGTAGGTAGGTATGTATGTGTGAATGTATACATGTGTGCATGTATGTATGTGTGTATCTATATATGTGAGTGTATGTATGTCTATCTGTATGTCTGTCTGTGTGCATATATGTGTGTATGTATGTGTGTGATTATCACTCTCTCCCTCTGTGTGTGTGTGTGTGTGTGCGCCGTGCATCAAGTTGGTCTCACGCCTACTCACACAACTGTGGTCCAGGGACGATAAATTGGTCCGAGGTCATGAACGCAAGTATATTCAACTGCGAACTGACAAATGCAGGTGTAGGTAATACAGATGGCGCGAACACTCCGGTCATGACCTGGTGGCATTGGTTGTTGTACTTACAAACCAAACACCAGTTCGCATGTCAGGCTTAACACCTCGGCACCAAATATTTTTCGTCTTCAGTGATCAATGTTTGCTATGCGTCTGTTACTCTGTTCCAGTATGGGTCACTCACAAGAGAGTGTGTAGCCTCCATTGCGGTGCGTAGTTGTTCGCTTACTGGCTCCGTGTCACTTAGGCCAACATCCTCCGACTTCGGCGGTTGAGGTTTCTTTTCCGGAGTCCTCGTCTCTTAGGCCTTCTCGGCTTTACCTGACCAAATATAAATACATACATGCTGGTAAGTTTGTGATTTCCTGGCAAGTTGACGTTCAGTAGTTTGCCATTGCTTTCTGAACGACCGACATTCATACCATTGTATGAAAATCAGGGCAATGTGGTCTGCTTCCAAATCGCCCACAGCTGTGTTTCGAACGTGATATGCTAGGTTGTGAATTTTGTTCGTAACCCCTACGCCACACCGTTGCTGTTAAGTAAACACAAAAACGCACATGCGCACACATACACACACAGACACATGAAACATTGGGTGTAACCACACACATATACACATACATATTCACCCAGTTGAGACACACAGCTTGAAACTAAATACAAAAACGGAGAGCAAATTTTGAATGCGCATAAACCATACATTACATCTATACACATACACAAACAAATTCACAAACAAACACCTACACACCACCACCTTAGAGAAAATGTGTGCACAGATGCACACACCATATTAAACTATGCTCATAAACGATACACTAAATATATACTCATACACCCCCACCCCTCCCACTCACACATACACCTGACACAATACATACATTCGTATATACACACACATGTATGAAACCCCATTGGCCAGACTAATATTCGAAGCCATCACGCAACGACTCCAAGAAGAAGAAGAAGAAGAAGAAGAAGAAGAAGAAGAAGAAGAAGAAGCAGAAGAAGAAGAAGACGACGAAGAAGAAGAAGAAGAAGAACCATCATCATCACCACCAGCAAACAAACACCCCTCCCCCCCCCCCCCCTCCTTTTCCCCTGTATATTTCACTAGCTTGTTTATATGACCCGGTTATACTACGATAATAAGAAATAACAGTACAAGACAAAAGCACACGTCAACAACAACAACAAAAGCCCACTCTCACGCGGAATACACTAGAATAATTCACGCCGTAAGGACTTGTTGTTGTCGCACAATTGAGACGTCCCGGAAGAAGGATGCAGCAACGGTAAGCCCGATAAACATGCAGCAGATGCATGGTCTATTTTAGAATATCAACTCCGTGACAGAAGAAAAGAAGCAAGCGCTGGATAGAACATAGATTGAGACAACTTGGGAATAGTATCGCTAGAAAGGCTTTTCTCTGGAGTCAGCGGGGCAACAGAAATAGAGGAGGACATAAAAACACATACGGAAGATAGGCAACAACAGAAATGAATGATATACGCAGGACAAAGTGGGAACTGCATGGGATAGCTAAGGATAGTAGGGCTTCGAGTGACTTGGTTGAGGGTCTCTGCAACATTGGGGGGAAAGGCGTGGAAGAAGAAGAGGACGATAAAGAAGGAAATGGTTGGGGGGGGGGGGGGGGGGGGTATGAGCAACAGAGGAGGAAAAGGAGGAGACGATGAAGAAGAAGAAGCAAATAAATAAATAAATAAATAAATAATAATAATAATAATAATAATAATAATAATAATAATATAACAATGCCAAATCGACGCAATTTTGGTTTGTCCTGTTAAAGCCGTGTGGCCTTGGCAACTGCCGGAATTCAAACGGGACAAAGAGATATGACGCGATGTTTGTTGCAGTAGCCGGTCTGGTTTGTGAAGGAGACGCTTTGGTCCTGTGAATATAGTTGTTTTGTGGCCAACCCGAATTGAGACGAGAGATGTGGGGTTTCCTCTGTGTTCATCAGTGAACAACCTATGTCTTAGGAAAGAACCATAAGTTTGAAGTGTTTAATTTAATAGAGATTTATTAAACCGCAGCACACTCCAGGTTACCGGCTTGGAAGCGTTTGCGTGGGAAAACAGGCATGGGTGAATAAAGCTTTTGGGTGAGGTTGTAAGAACAAATAAATATAAATGGATAAATATTACTGAAATGAGCTGTTCTATAGTGATTTAGCGTCCGTAAAGCTTTATGAAAATAAAGTTTAACATGTTAATATATATATATATATATATATATATATATATATATATATATATATATATATATATATATATATATATATATATATATATATATATATATATATAGCATATCCTTTACAGGACTTAGCTGTCAACACCAGCATCTTTCAGCTGTATGTTGATCTCTTGGCAAGATTACGCTCAGTAGTTTGCCATTGCTTTCTGAGCGGCTGCTCACATACCCCGTAAGTTACTGATGCGATTCGAACCACTGCTCCCCTCTGCTGTGTGTCCACCGTGACGAGGTAGAGGGGCTTGTGCGTCCCAATGACCCCAAGAGCTATGCCGACGGTAGCACAGCTACTGGTAGGGCCACCCATGTCGGACAGGTCAAGGGAGAGGGACCAGACGAAGAGACACACAAACCTGCTGCCTTGTAGGTAGACTGGGGACAGTCAAAGGCTAGGGAAAGCATCCCGAATAAATGCTTGTCGAAATCGGATGTACTGAGCCACAGGCTTGACAAAGCAGTGCAACGTAACTTAATTCATGATGTCACAAATCAAAATTAATCGATATGGTGCTAATCCCGTGAAGTCCCATCAGGCGGTGATAGTGCCGGGCCCCCTGCCTCGAGGGGGTCCACCCATGACTACTGGTGGTCACCTTCCCCTGTGCTGTGGAGTCAAGGCACAGAGGAGTAGGTTAAGAGCTATTGACCAAATACCCCGGACACTCAACATACTACAGTGGAATGCCGAAGGAGTTTACAAGAAGAAAGACTCCCTAACACAGCGTCTTCATAAAGATAGAATAGATGTGGCATGCATTCAAGAGACACACCTCAACGCCAATCACAAATTCTCAGTCAGAGGATATCAGGCCACACGTTTCGACCGCGAAGGACACAAAGGAGGAGTTCTAATACTTACACGAAATACAATACCTTGCAGCGAAGTATCTGTGATCTCTAACAACCAAACAGGAAATTATAGGTGTTGATATAATGATAAAGGACGTGAAAATAAGAATCTACAATCTGTATAGCCCAGCAGATAAGGACCTTACACTCTCAAACATGAAAATAACTGACACAAACTGCATTATTGTCGGAGACTTTAATAGCCGTTCAGAAAGATGGGGATACCCAGATACTGACAAAAGAGGAGATGAATTGGAGGACTGGGAAATAGACTCAAATCTCCATCTACTCAACAAAGCGGATGACACACCGAGCTTCTACTCCAGAAGATGGCTTACCACTTCTACTCCAGACTTAGCTTTCTGCACAGGAGACATCCTCCACAAAATCGATCGCCATGTGCTGGACCAATTAGCAGGTAGTGACCACAGACCAATCAAGCTTGAAATGAATATGGAGTATGTTCCACAGGAGCAAAAGCCCTTGCCCCGCTGGAATTACAAACGAGCAGATTGGGACAGATTTGCCATACTAACAGACAAATATTGTGAAAACATAAATACACGATATGGCAACATAAAGCAAATGGTGGAAAGTCTAAACAGAGCGATAATACAGGCAGCCACTGAGTCCATTCCAAGAGGAGCGAGGAAAAATTACAAACCATACTGGACTGAAGAACTACAAAGTTTGGAGGACAAAGTTGAAGATGCCAGGAAGACAGCAGAGAGAGAACAAACAATTGAAGCAAACATCTCTCTCAAAGCCATCTCAGCAAAATATAAAAGAACAGTAAATCAAACAACAAGAGATTGTTGGAGGGAAAAAACAGAAAACCTGAATTTTGACAGGGATGGAAACAAACTATGGAAACTAGTGAAAGCCATGAACAATGAAGGACCTAGAAACAAACAAATAACAATTAAACAAGGAAATGCCTTGCTTACAGGCAAAAAGGCTGCAAATGCACTAATGGAACACTATGCAAATGCAAACCACATTGATATTACAACCGAACAGAAGAAAGCAATCAAAGACAAACAGATACATCATAGAAATACAGAGACAGCAGCAGAATATATGATGGCAAATCTAACAATGGAAGAAATGGAACAGGCAATGAATACCCTAAAAAAGAAGAAATCACCAGGAAAGGATGGAATCACAAATGAAATGCTAATAGGACTAGGCACCAAGGCAAAGAAGAAACTACTAGCAGTCCTAAATAACAGCTGGAAGAGAGGAATAGTCCCACAGGCATGGAAGGAAGCTATACTAATACCAGTCCCAAAGAAAGGAAAAGACCTGGAAGAACCAAATGGCTATCGACCTATCAGTCTACTTAGCTGTGTAGGAAAATTAATGGAACGCATTATCAATGGCAGGCTAACATGGCATCTGGAAGAAAACAAACTCTTAACACCACACCAAGCAGGATTCAGAAAATACAGATCCACTGAAGATCAAATAACCTATATAGCTCAGGAAATAGAGGATGCCTTCCAAGAGAAAAAGCACACACTAGCAGTCTGGATAGATTTAGAAAAAGCATTTGATAAAGTATGGAAGGAAGGACTGAAAGTAAAACTGCAAAACATGCATGTTTGTGGAAAAATGTATAAATGGATCAGCCACTACCTTGAGAACAGAACTGCCAGGACAAAAGTACAAGGACAAACAAGCAAAATGATGCTGCTGGAGCAAGGTGTCCCCCAAGGAGGAGTTCTTTCACCAACATTATTCCTAGCATATATAAATGACATCACAGAAAATTTTCCAGCCAGAGTACACACATCCTCCTTTGCAGATGACCTAGCCATATGGACATCTGAAGAATATATTAGTACAGCTAACAGCAGAATACAGCAAGCCTTATTAGCGCTAGAGGACTGGTCAAAATCATGGCTAGTGAAGATAAGTGAGGAGAAAACAACATGCACAGTGTTCTCCCTCTCAAATAAAACTCAGCAACCTAAGCTGGTATTGAATGGAAAAATATTGCGCCATGAAGAAAATCCAAACTATCTAGGAGTCACCTTTGATCGTCGCCTGACATGGAAGACACAGGTTGAGAAAAATCGAACAAGAGCAAGGCAGAGAATGGCAATCATGAAAAAGCTTGCTGGTACAACGTGGGGAGCAGATGAGAAAGTTCTCAAGAAGTTATATACTGGACGGGTGAGGCCAGTACTGGAATATGGCATTGCAGCTTGGGCAACAGCAGCTAAGTCAAACTTTAACAAAATAAGTAGAGTCCAAAACCAAGGAATGCGAATCATAACTGGAAGCCTGAAGACAACGCCTATTAATGAACTAGAAAAGATCACTTGTTTACAACCAATGCAGGATAGAAGAGATAGCAGAGCCCAGCAACAAGCAGAAAAATTTAGAAGATTGACAGACCACCCTATGTACAACAGATTTAATGGTTTTGGAAAGGGAAGACTGAAGCGTAGCAACTTTGTAGAAACTGCAAAACGAAGGATTAGGGCAGATCCTATACTTAACATATCAACAGTCAAGCCCATACACAATGCACACAAGTTCCCAGCTTGGAGACAGCAGCAACTGCCTGAGATGATAGAAAACATTCCTGGTATTGAGAAAAAGAACACTCAGCATGAAACCGAAAGAAGAGAAATAACCCTAAACTACATAAAAGAACATTACCCAAGCAGGAATTGGACCCATGCATATACAGATGGATCAGCCAAAAATTCAATAGAGAATGGAGGAGGAGGAATTCTCCTAAATTTAAAAAATGGAGTGAAAAAAACACATTCAATGGCAACTGGAAAATTTTCAAGTAACTTCAAAGCGGAGGTAGAGGCTTTGAAAACTGCAGCAGAAATGCTCCTGATGGAGGAAAATAAAGAGAAGCAAATAGCTATCTTCACAGATGCAAAGTCAGCTGTCTCAATACTCAAGAGCAATAACAGCACAGAACTAACTGACCTAAGAGCAGCACTCCATGGTCTATGCCAGAAATCCAAAAAAGTTGTAATACAGTGGATCCCATCACATTGCAGTATACCTGGAAACGAAGAGGCTGACAGACTGGCAAAAGAGGGCGGACGACTACCACAGCCTGACATAGACATAACCTATAATGAGGCAAAGAGGTTGATAAAAAGCACTTATAGAACCAAATGGGAATCTGAGCATCCAGGCCATCAGAAGGATGATGCATATTACAAACTCGACCGAAGAGAACAAGTAGCAATCTTCAGACTCCGCACAGGACATAACAGGCTGAAATACCACTTGTTCAATAAACTAAAGATAGGAGATACCGATGAATGTAATTGTAGAACTGGAAAAATGACAGCAAAACATTTGCTGCAGGATTGCCCAACGTATGCAGAACAGAGAAAGATATTTTGGCCCACACCTGCTTCATTTGAGGACAAGCTCTATGGAGATATCAACAAGCTCAAGTTGACCGCAGCTTACTTTAACTACATACAGGTTGACATTTAAAGGTGCATGAAGACCCAGAGGCATGAAATGGAATATTGCTTGGATAGCAAATCCATTATGTGGAAAGTCCAAATCGAAAGCTCGCTGTGTGGGCTTCATAAAAGGTGGAAAAGTGTCCTAGTGGCACGAAATGGAATATTGCTTGGATAGCAAATCCATTACGTGGAAAGTCCGAATCAAAAGCCCATTGTGTGGGCTTCATAAAAGGTGGAAAAGTGTCCTAGTGGCATGAAATGGAATATTGCTTGGATAGCAAATCCATTACGTGGAAAGTCCGTATCTAAAGCCCACTGTGTGGACTTCATAAAAGGTGGAAAAGTGTCCTAGTGGCACGAAATGGAATATTGCTTGGATAGCAAATCCATTACATGGAAAGTCCGAATCGAAAGCTCACTGTGTGGATGTCATCTGCAGACTGCATACTTCTGGTTTCCGGAAGAACAGCCTATGGTGAACGGAAGGCCCAATATACGGAAGTGAGGCTAAGCAGCCATGTGCAGGACGTGACGATTCCTTGGGTGAGCCCAGTACCAGAGCGCTATGTATCGGCTCTGCAATTATGGAAGCCTCCTTGGATGGCGGGGAATGCCCATGGTCTGCCCCTGCCTTCCCTTGAGGGCTGACCAGGATCTTTGGCTGTTCTATATGGACCAGCTGGGATGGGGGATAACACCACAACAGTGAGAGTCAAACGTCCTAAGAAACCCCCGGGAAGGTTAACCCGGTCAACAAATGCCCGCAGAAGTCGGATGTGTCGGCCTAACGGCGCAAGAACGCAGCTCTGCTGTAAACAGGCACAACGCAATCACATCCGAAAAAAAACTCCGGATGAACGAAGAAGAAGAAGAAGAAGAAGAACCACTGCTGATTTGAACCGTCATCACGTTACCGACGAGAGTATACGAGATTACGGAGAAAAGTCATAACCTCTAAGCCACGAAGCCGGCGTATATATATATATATATATATATATATATATATATATATATATATATATATATATATATATATATATATATATATATACAGAGAGAGAGAGAGAGAGAGAGAGAGAGAGAGAGAGAGAGAGAGAGAGAGAGAGAGAGAGAATCGGGGGGCTGCGTGTTCTCGAGGTACGGTGTCCGCCTCGAGCGCTGGAGGTCCCGGGTTCAAGCCCCGGCGAGGACCGAGATTTTTTTCACGTGGACTTCTCATCATCATCATCATCAAGTGCCGTGCCGGCTGGCGTAGGCGTTCATGGCTCTCCATAGATCTCGGTCTTTGGTTTTCTGGATCAACTCTGCTGCTGATATTCCTCCATGCCACTGTCTCAATCCATCCAGCATCACTTCTCTTGGTCTACCTCTGCCTCTCTTCCCCTCGATATTTCCAGTTGTTACGATGTTCTCCAATGCCTCTCTTCTCATCACATGACCGAGGAAAGCTGTTTGTCTATGTCTTATTGTTGTATATAATGTTCTAGTTTCATTAGCCTGTTTCAGGCAGTCGTCGTTAGTTACTCTGGCAGTCCAAGGAATTCGCAACATTCGTCTCAGGAACCACATCTCTGTTGCTTCTAATTTCTTCTTAATTTGTTCATTTACATTCCAAGATTAACTGCCATACAGCAAAACTGGTTCTACATAGCATTTCAGCACTCTCTTTCTTACATTCTTCTGGACTTCTAGTAATAAAATTTCCCCTGGTCTCTGGGTAGTGTGATCGGACCCCCGTGTGCATTGTTGCGCATGTAAACAATCCCTTGGCAGTTGGAAATCGAAAAAGAGTAGCCTAACGGCGCTGCCCGGGTAAAATTTCGAGTTAAAAATCTACCCAAAGTATTTCAGGACCCTCGCCGGTGCTACGGAGGTCGTGCGCCGAGCGGAGTTTCTCCGGACTCAGGTTTGAATTAGGAGGAGCACGGAGCACTTATGGGTTGCACCCGTGTGCCGTGATGTTGATCCATCGACTAAACTAAACTAACTAAATATACAGAGATATAAGCAATCAGGCATGGCGTTGTTGAAGTGGAATATGATAAATTTAGATGTTTCCAATAACTAAAATAAAATAGATAGTGTGATGTTGTGTGGGCTTCATAAAAGGTGGAAAAGTGTCCTAGTGGCATGAAATGGAATATTGCTTGGATAGCAAATCCATTACGTGGAAAGTCCGAATCGAAAGCTCACTGTGTGGATGTCATCTGCAGACTGCATACTTCTGGTTTCCGGAAGAACAGCCTATGGTGAACGGAAGGCCCAATATACGGAAGTGAGGCTAAGCAGCCATGTGCAGGACGTGACGATTCCTTGGGTGAGCCCAGTACCAGAGCGCTATGTATCGGCTCTGCAAGTATGGAAGCCTCCTTGGATGGCGGGGAATGCCCATGGTCTGCCCCTGCCTTCCCTTGAGGGCTGACCAGGATCTTTGACTGTTCTATATGGACCAGCTGGGATGGGGGATAACACCACAACAGTGAGAGTCAAACGTCCTAAGAAACCCCCGGGAAGGTTAACCCGGTCAACAAATGCCCGCAGAAGTCGGATGTGTCGGCCTAACGGCGCAAGAACGCAGCTCTGCTGTAAACAGGCACAACGCAATCACATCCGAAAAAAAACTCCGGATGAACGAAGAAGAAGAAGAAGATAGTGTGATGGATTTTTTGGTTTCCCTGTGTAGATATTCCAAGCTAGCAGAAATGTGGGGTATACAATGTGTGGGTCATAAATTATAGTTTAAATCAAAGACTGAAATCATGCCACGTGGCGCCATGCTAGCCATGTTGGCATTGGAGTGAATGCTTGTGCGAATGCTATAAATGAAGGCTACTTAATAACACAGTGATGAGAATCATACGTGTATACAGCAGAAATATATGGTTACAGGATTATACTGTGACAAGTATGTATCAGTGGTTAAATGGACATTTGGCTAAACTATGTGGTTAGGTCACATGAATAGTAACAGGGGAGAAATTACTAAAATGATGTATGGTACTTATTAGTAGGTACACAGTTAACTAGTATAGCATGAATGAATCACTGCAGTGTTTGTGCTACAAGTTGTATCAAATTGTTGATGGAATCATTGACTGGGATTCCATCTTAAGTTAAACATAATGCTTGTTGCACGATGGACAGAATGTGATTTAATGCTACGTACCACCCTTCGCAAAGATGTTAACATGTTATGGCTATGTGACATGAAGGGTAAGACAAGCAGAAGAAGAAACGGTGTATCACAGAAAGAATGGAGAGGAGAGGACATAACTGTACATCTGCTGTCCAGTCACAAAGAATAGTACACAGTTGTGGTTGCCATTAGACAACACTGATGTGATTGCCATTAGACAACACTGACTGCCATTAGTGTGTAATAATTGTAATAATAATATCATATATAGGACAATGTTTGTTATATAAGTACTGATATTCTGTATCCAGCCATGGATATTGTTATGCTTTGATTCTGTCTTCTATGAATGATGCACTCTTACCATTATCTTTGTACTTCACTTGATACTTCTTCTTCTTCTGCGTTCATCCGGAGATTTTTTTTTCCGGACGTGATTGCGTTGTACCTGTTTACAGCAGAGCTGCGTTCTTGCGCCGTTAGGCCGACACATCCGACTTCTGCGGGCATTTGTTGACTAGGTTAACCTTTCCGGGACTTGATACTATGTGTGTTTATTTATGAGCTGTCTTAGTGGCCTCAAAGGGTTCCACAATTGACTTCCTGTGTAATACATGTTTAACTTTCTGTGAGTGTTGTAACTCTCCTATGTGCAAGTGTTGCATTTTCACACTCTACAAATATTACAATTTCACTCTGTATGAGTGTCCTTTGCTTTTCATAGTTAAATATGTTTACAGCTAGGCAAATGAGATCCGATCTTCCATTGCTGGTGAGTGCAGGATCTGTGTGATGTAGTTACACCGAGCGAAAGGTATTCTGTAAGTGAATGCTGGGTTGCATGGGAAGGTGGAGCAGGCTGAGATTGTTGCATTAGAATGTGTTCCATCCTAGCAATATCAAGTGTAATCTCATGACAGCTGTGGCACAACTGGAGAAGACAATAAAGTGGGTGATCTGGTGCTGCAACATTGATTGTTGCATTTAACAACTATAGATGTAGTTACCTTGAAGAAGAATGAAGTAGCAAATGATGATCAGCCAAGATATCAAGAGTTACCTCAGATAGCAATAGTACAAGCGAAGTTAATAGCAAGGTGGATGATTTAATGGGGGATATTTATTGTCTTTGGGTTGATTCATATGTTATAATGTATGTGCTCATTGCTTCATGTGTTTAATGCGATTTTATAACAATGATAGTCATAGATTATTTTCTGTTGTTACACGAGTGGCTGACTAGTGTCAGCATTCCTAGGCTCTTGTTGGGGTAGCAACATAAGGAAATGTATGGTTGCAACACTTTTGTTTATGTCACGTCTTAAGATTTATGTTGTATAACTTATGTTTTTTTATGCTTTATTGTTGTCTGTCAAAGTCCTTTATTGTATCATTCTTCTTCTTCTTCTTCTTCTTCTTCTTCTTCTTCTTCTTCTTCTTCTTCTTCTTCTTCTTCTTCTTCTTCTTCTTCCTCTTCTTCTTCTTCTCCTCCTCCTCCTCTCCTCCTCCTTCTTCTTCTTCTTCTTCTTCTTCTTCTTCTTCTTCTTCTTCTTCTTCTTCTTCTTCTTCTTCTTCTTCTTCTTCTTCTTCTTCTTCTTCTTCTTCCTTCTTCTTCTTCTGCGTTCATCCGGAGTTTTTTTTCCGGACGTGATTGCGTTGTGCCTGTTTACAACAGAGCTGTGTTCTTGCGCCGTTAGGCCGACACATCCGACTTCTGCAGGCATTTGTTGACCGGGTTAACCTTCCCGGTTGTATCATTCTACTCAGCTATTGTTTGGAACATATGTGTTGTGCTACTTGGTGTAGCCTGTTGGTTTAAGTTCTGGTGACTGAATAGGGATCACACTTAGTTGATGTTTGATGTCTGCAGTTGTCTGTTTGATTTGTAATTGAACTTCAATGTATTATTCAATGTGTTTCAACACAAATTGTCACCGAAGTTGTAGTAGTTGATAAATAAAAGAGCTTTGTATACTCTTCTTGATTTGCTTGTTTAGTCTCTTTTAGTTTTT
>JACEFZ010025606.1:17500-20234 GCA_014155875.1 Cepaea nemoralis | reverse complement strand
CCCATTTTGAAAAAAAAAAACTTATTACAAAGGGTGGATTGCTGTACAATGTGGGGTGGGCTAACCTTTGACCACGATTGACTCGAAAAGAGTGGCGGACGCACTGATGGAGGCCTTTACCAGTTTAGGCTTTCCGGATCAAATTCGGACGGATAATGATCTCAGTTTTGGGGAAAAAACTCATGGAGGAGGTTTTTAGGGTGTTTCACTCTAACCACATACATCCCCCCCCTTTTACCACCTCAAGCCAATGGACAAGTGGAGCTTTTCAACGGCACGTGATGACAATGCTCAGGAAATTAGCGCAGGAAAAACCTGATAGGTGGGATGAATATATCCCACAGCATTTTTTCCCTATCGGGAATTTCCCTCATGGCTCAACGGGATACCACCCGTACTTTGCTGTTTGGTCGCCCAAATAAAAGGACCGTTGGAAGCCATGTTGAGGAGTTGGACTGAAGAGGGGACGTCAGAAGAAGTGATCTCATCCATCAATACGTGGAGGAACTGAAAAAAAACTCCTAAGGATGGATCTGGCAATCAAAATTGAAAAAGCCAGGAAAAACATGCGGCTTACTAAAACCCGTGGTCTAAAAAAAAGATCTCTAGAGGTAGGGAAAAATTTGTTGCTACCCCCAAACGGGAAAAAACAAACTGGAGATGGGTTTGGCAAGGACCTTTTCCCGTGAAAGGGGAAATATCCAAAACCCAACTATCAAATCCGGATCCGGGGAAAGTCGAAGATTTTCCATATCAATCTCTTGCGGAAAACGAAGAGAGACCCGGAGACAAGGCAGCTCACCTCAGGGCAAGGCAGTTGCAGTGGAGACAGAAGGGGGAAAAACCAGCGGGGCAGGGAATATCCCTTGGAACCCAGGAAACCTATGGGGATGTGAAAGTGAACCCTGACTGCCTCCCAGGAGAGGGAAGGATAACCAGGTTCTCAAGTCTCATAAGGAGATTTGATGATAAACCGGACGAACGAGGTTGGTGGAGTTCGAGATGACTTTGACCACACAGGGCCTGTTCGCCAAAGGTTTCCCCAGTGCCTTCTCTAAAAAAAAGGGCCCTGGAGGAGGAAATACAAAAACTGCTGGAGGTGACGTCATTGCACCATCCACACCCCCATACAATGGGGGGGTATTTTTGTTACGCAAACCAAGTGGAGAACACGGGTTTTGGTATAGATTACCGACTTCTGAACATCATACACAGTTCAGGTGGAACCTTTGCCGACCCAATCAGTTTTTCGCTAGCTCCATAAGGCTCGGTACTTTTCAAAGTGGATCGAGTGGGGGGTACTATCAGATCCCAGTCAACCGGGAGATTCGACCACTGTTAGTTTTCAGTACCCCCAGTGGACACTACGAATTCAAGGTCATCCCCTTTGGACTCAGCAATGCACCTAGTGTGTTTCACGCATGATGAGGACTTTACTAGATCCGTTACAGGATCCGTCATCATCTCATTCATGGATGATATTCTGTTTTCCAGTGACAGTTTGGATGACCACTTACAATCCTTGGAGAGAGTGTTTAAAGACTAAAGGGAAGCAGGGTTTATGCTCGTCCAACCAAGTGCAGATTGGTTCCCAGACTCTGAAATTTCTGGGGCCACACCATCACGCCAGGACACATTGTTCCAGAAGAGAAAAACCCTGGAGAAAATCAGAAATGCCCCAACCCAAAAAACGAAGAAGGTGTGCGATCTTTTCTCTGTTGGTGGGTTCTACCACAAATTTATCCCACTTTCAGGAACTGGGAGCCCCGTTGAGGGAAAACCTTGAAAAGGGATTACCGGATCAAATCATTTGGACACCAGAATGTGAGAATGCCTATAGTCAGTTAAAGGGGGCCCTTTGGGTCACAAACCTGTATTACAGCCCCCTGCCCTTTCCAAACCATTTGTTTGAAAACGGATGCGAGTGCGTTTGGAAATTTGGGTTTGCCGCTTTGTTACGGGAAAGGGAAAAGACGATGCTTCGTTTTGAAACCTGTGGCATACGCAAGTAAAAAAACTTCTCCCAGGCGGGAGGAATTATTCAACCGTCGAGAGAGATGCTTGTCCCTCGTATGGGCAGTGCAAAAATTTCAGCCTATTTGTATGGAGTTAGTTTCGGGTCCTCAGATCATCAGCCCCTGATTTCCCCGGCTACTTCTCAGAAGCTCAACGCACGTTTGATGCGGTGGTCGTTTGTTACTTCAACGTAAATTTTCACAGTAGAGTACATTCCGGGGAAAGGAAAATGTTGGAGGGGATTTCTTGTCAAGACACCAGCTCCGAAGAAGAAGAATGAATCATCTGGATAAACTCACGGTGGAGAAGAGTGAGATGGACTACTCTTTTAGGGGGGGGCCCTTTGTCACAAAATAAAACCGTGTTTTTACCGGGTTTGTTTATTACAGAGGATTTTCGGATTAAGCGGACGATCGACCAGCGACATCTTTTTGTACTAACAGAGTAAACACAGTTGTACAGGTTACATCGTTCAGCCCAAAAACACATTTGGTGGTGAGGGAGAAGGATATGGAAGGGTTTCCCGTTTGTTCTATACTGTCGGACATCAGAGGGAAATGGCTGCGGGGAATTGTCACCACGAACAGAAAGTGACAAGTTTGTCAACATTTGAATGCAGATGGAAGCCGTGAGATCACAGGGGCAGATGTAAAAGGGAAAGACCTAGTACGGAAAACAGTGCATCGTCATTCTTGGTTTCCGGAACATCAAGATGATT
>JACEFZ010025606.1:0-15000 GCA_014155875.1 Cepaea nemoralis | reverse complement strand
AAATGGCAATTTGTGAAGCGTAAACTTACTAGGCACTGCATTAATTTGGTGTGTGTCTAAGTGCAAAGTCTGTCACATATATACAACTATATCACTCAAACCATGTTGACTCAGCTTGGAAAGGAGGGAGGGAAATTTTGAAGAAACTCCTCTCTCTTTCTCTAGATGGTGTACAGGCAAAAACATGTAGGTTTTTAAGTGAGGCATGTGTTTATGCACAACTGTCTTTTAGATAGCATGTTGTTTAATAGGCAATTTTTATGAAATGCATAAGAGTGCATTTTGAATTTCCCCTCCTACAGTTTTCCCTTTTATGGTATGTTGTAATATGCCACTTACGACAACAGAAATTAAGAATCATTCAGAGCGAGCAGTTTTAAGAAAAAGGGGATCGCGTCAGATTTGGGCGGAGAAGGGGCAGTTCAGCCAGAAGTCTGTATCTTGTATCGAAGAATGCGCAAATTCAAATAGTTGGACGCGGGGAGGGTCGACCCAGGATCACGTGATTGGCCTTTTCCCCTGATTCTATGTATTGGGGACGCTGTTTAGTCCAAATATAAACTGACTTGTGTCCATCTCCAGTGTCAATGAGGCGTGGTGGTTTTTCATGCGTTGAAGTGCATATTTCTCTGGTTGGTATGCAATAGTTGACGTGCTGTAACATGATGAAGTCCGTTATGTCACACTCCCCGTGATCAGCAATCATTTAATGTCCCTTGTCATAAAAGATGTTTCAGGGCTCTCAACTGAATACGCCCTACATAAATTCCTCAGCACCGCTGGCTGGGCAGAGCCTGATAACAGGAAAATCATGGATGGCTCAGGCAGAGAACACACTCAGAGAAGTGTGCATGCTTGAGAATAATAGGAAAGAAGAGAGTGGGTCAGAACGCCAAAGGAATCTCAGACCTTTCCATGGTCATATCACATTAGATGGGAATGCAGGTATCGGTCGGCAGGCTACGCTGAATGGGAGGTGCAGCAAATAGTTGATTAATCAAAATTCGCACCCAGCTGACGTAATCATCTACACGGATGACTTCGTGCTAAGAGAGGATGACCTGCCTGGGAACCGTATCGAAGATAGGCATGCGATGTTCGTTACATGAGCGCCTGGCATGATACCACAACATCTAGTCTGAGGATTAAGCAGGAGGTAGTGACAGCCACGTTCTTCAGACTTGAGGACAAACGGCATACGCATATCGCGATTGTAACTGACTTACAAAGTATGTTGAGAAAGATGAAGATAGGCATGCTCCCCCCACTCGGACATGCTGGTATAGTTGGGGGGGGGGGGGGATTAGCAACATCATCATCAATATCATCATCAACATTATCATCGTCGTCATCTTTCATCATCATCATCATCATCATCATCATCATCATCATCATCATCATCATCGACAACCACCATTACCATGATCATCATCAATGATCATTATTAAGGTAATTAAAAAACTAAAATACACAATTTCTTCCTGTAATGAATAAGAAAACATATTATGATTTTCATTAGATTAAAATACGTTATTTGTTTGTTGCAAAGATGAGATAATTTGTGTTTTGCTTGTGTTAATTGATAGTTAATTACGACATTGTTATCATTACTTGTGTGTGCTGACATAATGTGCTCGACCTGCACAAGCAGTCGCTACGGCGTGCAGAAGCTGGGACAGTAAAACAATAATCCATAATCTTACCAAAGATCGAACACACTCTCCGTGATGTATGAGGTAGGCAATCTACCCCCCACCCTACCTCATCCCACCTTTTTGCGCTCTCTCGTCAATAACTTGCTGTCAGAATATGACAGGAAATGTTTAGCCGTGCAGGTATACTTTTTACAAAGAGGTCGTGTGCGGAAAACAAGATGAAGCAGAAAACACTTTTATTATGCTACATTGCAAACGAAAGGATACATATATTTCCTGATTTGGCCATTACATGGTTAGTCACAAGAGGTTATTCCGTGCAAGCAAGGAGACGTCTTTAGCTAATTAAATTCCCGTGACACCGTGTTTACATTTACCATTACCGGTAATGAAGTTCAGTTACCCCGGACAAACTGAACAACTGAGGTATCCAGTGAACCGTGACAGGATGAAACCAACCGACCTTTTCAGTGCAGCTTTTATATTTATTTTTAGAATATAATCACGTGTGATAACGTGCAGTTATTTTTCAGTTAGAAAATGTACATTGCCATAAAATCACTGCCATTACTATTAGTTAGGCTGCCGTTGCTATGGTCGGTCTCATGTCAACTTCCGTTGCTAAGTAAGTTGTTAAAGGAATGACATCGTAAATCACTGTAAATAAGAACAACAAAACGAGAAGCATATTTTCATTGACAATATTCCCCTCGCATGTCCCTTTCTATTCAACAAAGAATGCCTTTGAACGTGTTTATTTCCTTTGTTGATCGTGATGATAAAGGCAGTTTTAAGGGAAGAAATCGTTATGCTGTGGTTTCGTTAGTTGACAGGAAAAACAGTCATCCGGTGTGGCAGAGTTGCTGTCACTCAATGCAGTAGGAGATGGAGAGAGAGAGAGAGAGGGGAGAGAGAGAGAGAGAGAGAGAGAGAGAGAGATAGAGAGAGAGAGAAAGAGGGAGAGAGAGAGACAGACAGAGAGAGACAGAGAGAAAGAGAGAGCGAGAGAGAGACAGACAGAGAGAGAGAGCGAGAGAGAGACAGACAGAGAGAGAGAGAGACAGAGAGCGAGATAGAGACAGAGAGAGAGCGAGAGAGAGAGAGACAGACAGAGAGAGACAGACAGAGAGAGACAGACAGAGAGAGACAGAGAGAGAGACAGACAGAGAGAGACAGAGACAGAGACAGAGAGAGACAGACAGAGAGAGACAGAGAGAGAGCGAGAGAGAGAGCGAGAGAGACAGAGAGAGACAGACAGAGAGAGAGAGCGAGAGAGAGCGAGAGAGAGACAGACAGAGAGAGACAGAGAGAAAGAGAGAGCGAGAGAGAGACAGAGAGAGAGCGAGAGAGAGACAGACAGAGAGAGAGACAGAGAGAGAGACAGAGAGCGAGAGAGAGACAGAGAGAGAGAGCGAGAGAGAGAGACAGACAGAGAGAGACAGACAGAGAGAGACAGACAGAGAGAGACAGAGAGAGAGACAGACAGAGAGAGACAGAGACAGAGACAGAGAGAGACAGAGACAGAGACAGAGAGAGAGAGCGAGAGAGAGCGAGAGAGAGACATAGAGAGAGACAGACAGAGAGAGCGAGCGAGAGAGAGCGAGAGAGAGACAGACAGAGAGAGAGAGACAGAGAGAGAGCGAGAGAGAGACAGAGAGAGAGAGAGACAGAGAGAGAGAGAAAGAGGGAGAGAGAGAGAGAGAGAGAGAGAGAGAGAGAGAGAGAGAGAGAGAGAAGGACAGTAGTTAGAATTTTATTTTAAACATTAACCTGGGTCTCAGTATTCACCTATCCAAACATTGACCTGGCCTTCCGTATCCACCTATCCAAACATTGACCTCGGCTTCCGTATCCACCTATCCACACATTGACCTGGCCTTCCGTATCCACATATCCAAACATTGACCTTGGCTTCCGTATCCACCTATCCAAACATTGACCTCGGCTTCCGTATCCACCTATCCAAACATTGACCTGGGCTTCCGTATCCACCTATCCAAACATTGACCTGGGCTTCCGTATCCACCTATCCAAACATTGACCTGGCCTTCCGTATCCACCTATCCAAACATTCACCTCGGCTTCCGTATCCACCTATCCAAACATTGACCTCGGCTTCCGATCCACCTATCCACATATTGACCTGGCCTTCCGTATCCACATATCCAAACATTGTACTGGGCTTCCGTATCCACCTATCCAAACATTGACCTGGCCTTCCGTATCCACCTATCCAAACATTGACCTGGGCTTCCGTATCCACCTATCCAAACATTGACCTTGGCTTCCGTATCCACCTATCCAAACATTGACCTCGGCTTCCTTATCCACCTATCCAAACATTGACCTGGCCTTCCGTATCCACCTATCCAAACGTTGTCCTGGGCTTCCGTATCCACCTAACCAAACATTGACATGGCCTTCCGTATCCACGTATCCAAACATTGACCTGGCCTTCCGTATCCACCTATCCAAACATTGTACTGGGCTTCCGTATCCATCTATCCAAACATTGACCTGGGCTTCCGTATCCACCTACCCAAACAGGGGTGTCAGGAAATGATCTGGATAAAGACCGCATTACTTACCAAGTGTCGATTGGTCTATACTTATGTTGGGTTATCACCATACGCCAGATGCCTCTCTCTCAAGGCATGGAAACGAGTCTTTAACGTTTGCAGGGTAGTAACCCCAATGTGCTATATTCACATAGTAGTCTCCGTGGCAAAGTGGTTAAGCCGTCTGACTCGGACTCCGAAGGTTGAGTGTTCGATTCCGGGCGGCGTCCGTCGGTTCACGAATGCATTTTTTCAGGAGACTCCTGGGGTTTTTCGCTGGGGCTATGGAGTCCGTGCTGTGTGCGATGCTCCTGGCAGTTCGCTGCGGAAAGAGAATGAGTCATATGGGATAAAAATCCGATGCAATGAAGTCGACCCTGTCAACCTTTAAGTACATCCATAGTTGTATTTGTGAATAATATAATAAAAAAATAATGTTAGCGGCTGAGGGACATTCTATTAAAATATCTTGAGAAAGGATATAACAGGGACTGATTAGCACTCATAGAAGTAGAGGACACTCTAAACAATATAATATTTGAGATATAGATTTCAATTTATTATATTTTGTGTAGTGTGTTTTCAGATCCCCGAATGCCAACGAACACCATTGAAATTCATATTCACGCTCTGAATAACGATGTCACCTGGCCACTCACTCAAGCCCACTCAACAAGCACACAATCTACAAACACTCTCTCAAACGCCCGTGCATTAGGTTGTGTTTTGTTTTTCTGAAAGGTCACTTTGACTGCTCACGGATAAACCCATATAAGTCTCTTTCTTCACATAGATCACACAGTGAAGGGTTATGTAGTACCGACAAGACAGCAAATATATGCGTGGCAGGATAACGCATGCTGAACTACCATTTTTGTGGATTATTTTCTCATTTCAATTATAACCTGAACAGTATCATCGGTCAACTCATTTGGACCACCACCTGCCGATGTATTGTGTAACGGGTACTCGAGGAGGTTCAGTAGATCAGAGACTAGCACACCTGCTCGTTGGCCCTGGAGACATTGCCTGCGAATCCTCATCGAGTGAGCTTGTAAACATTTACTTATGATCCAAGGTCGAATCCACCTGAAAAGGCCACCAGGAAATTACACGGAAAGGAAAGGCGGCAAACATGACATTGAGCACATCAACATTCGAGTGCAATTGGTCTATACAATTAAGGGACTAGGACCATATACCCAATATGCCTCAAGACGAGTAAAAACATTCTTTACTTTACTTTACTTTACTTTACTTTACTTTACTTTACTTTATTTTATAAGGGACAAACAGGACAAGACGTCTAGTTGTCTCCAAGCCACATCGCTGTCTAGTCATCCACGGAAACAAGTACATAGTATGCATAGTCATTTTACCTTTGTTAAGCTGTCCCTGCTGCTGTTTTGTGAAGACCTATACCAGACGCTGGTTCGACAAAGGAATATGGTGTGTGAGTGTCTGTGTGTGTGAAAGTTCACTGGATAGAAACGAAAACAATGCGATATATCCACAAGAACACAGTATTGAAAAGAACTATTTATTAAGACAGAGAAAACTGAGGACAATCGGATAATAGGGACATGTAAAAAGACGTGAGGTGTGTAGAATAGATAATTATTGACGCAAGTGTGATGGGGGGGGGGGGGGGGGGAGGGGGGGGGGTGCGCACAAGAGAAAGGCCACAACGAAGTTGGATTCAAGATGTGATTGACAATGTACACATTATAGCAAAGAGGAACAACACCTGCCTTACTAAAGAAAGAAATTTCGAAAGACTATTATATTAGCAAAGTTCTCTCTGTACAACATACGAGTATTGCCGACACTGTACAGTTTAAGTGTGTTCCCGTCTCTGTACAACATAAGTGCGTTTCTGTCTCTGCACAACATCAGTAAGTCCCCGTCTCTGTACAACATTAGTGAGTTTCCGTCTCTGTACAACATAAGTGAGTTCCCTGATGTGAAAACCATAACTGAGTTCCCGTCTTTGCAAAACATCAGTGAGTTCCCGTCTCTGTACAACATAAGTGAGTTCCCTTCTCTGTACAACATCAGTGAGTAACTGTCTCTGTGCAACATAAGTGAGTTCCCTTCTATGTACAACATAAGTGAGTTCCCGTCTCTGTATAACATAAGTGAGTTCTCTGCTCTGTACAACATGAGTGAGTTCCCGTCTCTGTACAACATAAGTGAGTTCCCGTCTCTGCACAACATAAGTGAGTTCCCGTCTCTGTACAACAAAAGTGAGTTCCCGTCTCTGTACAACATAAGTGAGTTCTTGCTCTGTACAACATGAGTGAGTTCCCGTCTCTGTACAACATAAGTGATTTCCCCGTCTCTGCACAACATAAGTGAGTTCCCGTCTCTGTACAACATAAGTGAGTTCCCGTCTCTGCACAACATAAGTGAGTTCCTGTCCCTGTACGACATAAGTGATTTCCTGTCCCTGTACGACATAAGTGAGTTCCTGTCCCTGTACGACGTAAGTGAGTTTCTGGATGCTCGGTGCGCTTAACTCTGCTCTGTAAAGTTCGTTGCATTGTCCGTGTTCTACCAGTGGGATGGTTATTGGCTAGTTCAACTCCATTGAGCTGAGACCATGATGGCATGTATAGTCTGTGTTCGTCAAAAAAACAAAACAAACAAACAAACATATTTCTGCCTGATGTTATAACCTTAAAAAAAGCCAGACAGGAGTGGAAATTCGATGGCTGGCGAACAAGAAGGGAAAAAAAACAACTATACAAGTGAGAAGATAGCAGACGTCGACGTCTGTCAAAAATACAACCAGGCAGAGAGGCAGAAAGTGGTGGAGTTCCAACTGAGACAATCTTCACGGAGGAAATGTCGATTAATTCACTGATTGATTAATTAACTAATTCAATAAATTGGGCATTAATTAAAAGAATTAGGAAATTGACAGCAAAGATATGCGAACTATTTGAATCCGTCAAATCCAAATGACAGAAATATTTTTCTGTAGACAATATCGAACCTTCCCTTTTCCATTCCAATTTACTTCCTTAACCGTCTTTTAGAAAGCCACGGGGTGTCTAAAACTGATTGTTAAACTTGATTATCAGTTAGAATTTATTCATAAATTGAATAATGCCCTAACAATCAGTGAAGCTGATCTGCATTATGGCTATTTTAAATTGTAGACTTCGCCACCGGACGGTAATCAAAGAGACATCTCAGGATTAACGAATGTATGTTTTTCGTCTGCGAAAAAACGCGAGTGTTTGCGTGCAACGAGGGAATGGAGAGTCTTAGAATATGAATGATGCCATTTATGCAAGCAAAATAACACTAATAAATATTGACTGTCAGTGACATGACATGATACCAGAGAACGGTAATTGAGTAGGGGCGTACAGGATTGGCGTTTCTGAAAGTGATGATCCATCGAGGAGTCTAAGTTTCCTTCAGCCTTCAGTTGATCGCGAAGCGCTGGTGAAGATTTACTTGTCTGTGTTCGATACTTTGAATGTACTATATAATTAAACGGATGATACTTTGTACTATCTAACTGAACTTATGATAATTTGAAAAAAAAGTCGCTTAAAAGTCGACAGGGTCGACTTCATTGCACCGGGTTTTATCCCATATGGCTCGGTCTCTTTCCGCAGTGCGGAAAGCGTCGCACAAAGCACGAACTCCGTAGCTTTTAGCGACGACCCACAGGAGTCTCCCAAATATTTAACTCGTAAACCGAAGGGCGAGGCCCGGAATCAACCAACAACCTTCGGAGCACGAGTCAAACGGCTTGACTACTTCGCCACAGAGACTCCGAATAACTAATGACTGATAATTTGAACACACTCTCTACTTGAACGTATGATACCTCGAACGTACTCAACTTGAACATATGATCATGTGAACGTACTCTCTACTTGAACGTATGATCATGTGAAACGTACTCTCTACTTGAACATATGATCATGTGAACGTACTCTCAACTTGAACATATGATCATGTGAACGTACACTCAACTTGAACATATGATCATGTGAACGTACTCTCAACTTGAACATATGATCATGTGAACGTAGTCTCTACTTGAACATATGATCATGTGAACGTACTCTCAACTTGAACGTATGATCATGTGAACGTACTCTCAACTTGAACATATGATCATGTGAACATACTCTCAACTTGAAAAATATGATCATGTGAACGTACTCTCAACTTGAACATATGATCATGTGAACGTACTCTCAACTTGAACATATGATCATGTGAACGTACTCTCAACTTGAACGTATGATCATGTGAACGTACTCTCTACTTGAACGTATGATCATGTGAACGTACTCTCTACTTGAACATATGATCATGTGAAAAGTACTCTCAACTTGAACATATAATCATGTGAACGTACTCTCTACTTGAACGTATGATCATGTGAACGTACTCTCTACTTGAACATATGATCATGTGAACGTACTCTCAACTTGAACATATGATCATGTGAACGTACTCTCTACTTGAACGTATGATCATGTGAACGTTCTCTCAACTTAAAACGTTGATCATGTGAACTACTCTCAACTTGAAATATGATCGTGAACGTACTCTCAACTTGAACGTATGATCATGTGAACGTACTCTCAACTTGAACATATGATCATGTGAACGTACTCTCTACTTGAACATATGATCATGTGAACGTACTCTCAACTTGAACATATGATCATGTGAACGTATCTCTACTTGAACATATGATCATGTGAACGTACTCTCAACTTGAACATATGATCATGTGAACGTACTCTCAACTTGAACATATGATCATGTGAACGTACTCTCAACTTGAACATATGATCATGTGAACGTACTCTCTACTTGAACATATGATCATGTGAACGTACTCTCTACTTGAACATATGATCATGTGAACGTACTCTAACTTGAACATATGATCATGTGAACGTACTCTCACTTGAACATATGATCATGTGAACGTTCTCTCAACTTGAACATATGATCATGTGAACGTACTCTCAACTTGAACATATGATCATGTAAAACGTTCTCTCAACTTGAACATAAAATCATGTGAACGTTCTCTCAACTTGAACATATGATCATGTAAAACGTTCTCTCTACTTGAACATTTGATCATGTGAACGTACTCTCTACTTGAACATATGATCATGTAAACGTACTCTAAACTTGAACATATGATCATGTGAACGTACTCTCAATTTGAACATATGATCATGTGAACGTACTCTCAACTTGAAACATATGATCATTTTGAACGTACTCTCAACTTGAACATATGATCATGGAACGTACTCTCTACTTGAACATATGATCATGTGAACGTACTCTCTACTTGAACATATGATCATGTGAACGTTCTCTCAACTTGAACATATGATCATGTGAACGTACTCTCAACTTGAACATATGATCATGTGAATGTACTCTCAACTTGAACATATGATCATGTGAACGTACTCTCTACTTGAACATATGATCATGTAAACGTACTCTCAACTTGAACATATGATCATGTGAACGTACTCTCAATGAACGTTATGATACTTTGAATGTACTATTTAACTGAACATATGATAATTTGAATGTAATGTCAACTTGAACGTTTGATACTGTGAATATATTCAACTTGAACGTTTGATACTGTAAATGTATTCTCTACCCAAACGTGTGATACGCTTAATGTACTCTCTATAGGATGACAATCCTCAACCCATTTAGCTTTGAATGATCATATGAAGAGGTGTTAAACAGCTGTGCACCCAGTCCTATGGTACCTGATGACGTCTTTTGGCAAGATGTGGAGAAGATCGTTGCTGCTAAGCTTATGGAATATTTAGAAAGCGAAAAGCTCCCCCCGAAAGGTGTGGGAAGTTATCGGCCAGGGAAAGATACTTCGTCAAATGCAGCCACTTTTGCCTATGATATGTGTGAAGGGTTTCAAAACAGACAAGAGACGGCAGTGGCAGCACTCGACCTCGAGGACGCTTACAAAATAGTCTGTTATGATATTTTGATGTACTCACTTATGGAGAAGAGAGTCTGTCCTTGGTTAGTGAACTGGATTGCAGCAGTTCTGTATTCTCGTAGAGTGGTTCTCCGGCTGGGTACATCTATCTTTGAGATATTTTTAATATTCTGGATTACCAGAAGGGTCAGTAATTTTATCTGTGCTTTTCAATGTGTAGACTTAGTATAAGTGCGTCAATGTTGGTGGAAATTATGTTGAGAAATAAAGGGACAATGTGTGTATAAAAATAAACTGGTTTTCAAGTTGTTATCATATTTAGTATTTTCTACAGCCATTTGTGACTTACTTATTAACTTACCCTCGTATGTCGATTCTTGACTCAGCCCAATGTATTCTCTCCTTGAATGTATGATGCTGTGAATGTTCTCTCTTCTTCAATGAAAGCTTATGAAGGTCGTTCTTAGTAATTTTCAAGGTTTTGAAAATATTGTATAGTTTTGAATATCTATGTTCACAGCTAGTGGAAATATAATGGCCGAAATTGGAAGAATAACGGAACAAACATTGCTACATAAAAACTGAAACAATAAAAAAACTTTATGGATTGGAACAGATGGAACATAAAAGACAGAAATCTAAGAGCACACATTTTTGTTGTTGGTATCATATCTATGAGCAACTAGAATATTTAACAAATCAGCCGAAAAAAGCATATATCCCCGTGATATAAATGTTACAGAACTGTAAGTAAAATTACTGGACAGAAAGGTGAATAAATGCAATATCAAATAAGAACTCAATATTGAAGAATATGGGTTAATAAGACAGACACAAATTTGTAAAATGAATTATGATGGACATGTAAAAACGCATGCAAGTCTAGAAAAGATATCTATTGATACAATGTACAGAGCAGGAAGAACGAGAACGTAGACGGATTTAAGACGTTATAGATACATTACACATTACAACAACATAGGTTGGGCGTATAGATAATGATCGAAAAACATTCGAAAACTGTTATTAAAATGGGAGATGTGGGTGGGGTGGGGGGGGGGGGGGGAAAATGGGGGTGACCCGACCTGGACAGTACATGGAACTGGATGAATGAAAGAAATCGCAAGATCACCCCACAGTAAATGTAAGAATAGCTACGTTGGAGTACAGGCAAGGACTTTATTCCAAATGACTGCAGGATGTACACGTTTACTTTATAGTCTGTGCACTAATAGGTAATAGGTACTTGTCTATCAAACTGTATGCTGCTTTCTCGGGTTTTTGTGTTTTAAGTATGGTTTCTTCCCTTTATGATGAAAAGTTATATCAACCCAACCCCAGATCGTAATTCTTGTCTGTTTTATTTATAACCAGCATCTTCTCTGTGGTTATGTCGATCTTTTATCCGTGTTGTTTAAAGGACAAGTTAATTATATCTAGTTATATTACAATTTGTGATTTCTAACCGTCTCGTAGCCATTAGCTGCCCTATAATTTTCACATTTAGTTATATGTGATTTGTGATGATCGTCATCATTGCACTTCTGACAGCTCTATAGATCCTCCAGTCTCCTCCTTAATATCCCTGCTAGCGTATATCTACTGATAACACCAGTTTCTATGTTGATTGATGAGGAAGGTGCCTTGCGCGCTGATCAAACTGTTCATGTCTAGCAGCTCTCCGTGTCACTCCCATCTCCTTTGCACTTAATATGGTAGCAAATTATCACGTGTCTTTAAAGTAATATATCTCTTCGTTATACCTCTCTTATGGAGTTGATGTCCGATTCATAATCCTTCCGGATTCGGTATCCACCAAGTCTGTCAAGTACTTGCTAGTTGCCTTTTCAAACTAAGTAACCCACTGCAAAAATGAAAGTTAGATGATGTATTCAGTGTGTCAAGCAATGCCTGTTGTATAAGGACAGTTCGGGTATTCTTGAACATGTTCTTAGGGTAACTCAGTGTACTTGAGTCTGAGGACTCCGGAGTGCGATCCACTCAGGGCCCTATCTACTGTCTTTATTTCCCTGTAAGGCTACCTCTTGCTTCCTTGACAGCTTTGCATTTGAGATTGCTGAGATTCACCATGCACTCTTCTTTCCCCAAAATAAAACACCGCGCCAGCGCCCTCTTCCTAGGTTTAATCTATTGGTGCTTTGACCTCGGTGTCTGCTGCTGCACAATCTTGCTCTGTGCGACTTCTACAGAGTGATATGAACAGAAATGACAGTACAACAATCTGCGGACACTGGCATCCACTCCCTTCCAGACAGAATTCTATGTAACAAAAGAAAAGAACCTTTGCCCAAGTCACCTGGCATATTGTGCATATGGTAAATAAAAACAAACATTTTTCCACGCTTGATGACGCAATAGACATATGGTACTATACCTATATTGTACAGACCAATCGGCACTCGGCTGGTGACGTTATCGATATTGTGCCTGCTGTCTTTACCTCCCTTAACATTTACTAGCGCCCATTTCAAGCTGGGTCCACCCGGGACCAGAGGTCAGTTAAAAGAATCCCCATCTCCAGGAGGATTCAAACACACGAACACAGAGCTAGGAGACAAGAAGTCACATGTTCCGTATTAAACAATCAACTTAATCTGAGATTTTAGCTTACAGCAATAAGGAGTCTCGGACCAAACACGTCTTAGTTGCAGTTTGCTAATGCTCCAAGATTTTCCCTGGGGACCACGCATACCTATAGAAATATTATGCACTTGTATGTTCTCCATCCATGCTGCTTTAGAAACTGGATAATGGAATTAAGCCCCAGGAACTATATAGATCCTACTTACACGTCAACCTGACGCATTGTGACATAACAGTAACATCGCTGACAAGACTGAAGACGGAGAGAAGAAGAAGCAACAGAAGAAGAAGAAGAAGAAGAAGAAGAAGAAGAAACATTAAATATAATCTTCTGGCAGACAATTGCCCTGGGGGTGTGATGCGACGATAGGATTGTAAAATATTACAAGGTGGAATGACGAACTCCATACATGCCGTCTGGCATCTTAAAGTATTACCCCAGAACTGTGGATATAAACCGGTTAAATAGAGTAAAGACCAGCTTCCTCGCCATGTTGCCCAATTGTGTATATAATGCTAGACTCATGGTTATCCAAACAAATCAGCATTCCAAAGGTCATGTTGTCTATATCACTAAGCCAGCCTTTACTTCCTAGAAGTTTTGATGGCGCTACTTCAAGCTGGGTCGCTGGGAGGCTAGGTAAATTAACAAACAATAACAACAATAACAACAAAATTATGCTATAATGGTATTGTAATAAATTAGCAATGGTTCCGCAGGCAAGAGTGCTAGCCAATGCGCTACGCTGTCCCCATTAGCCTGGATCGTCATCATCATCACCATAGCATCATCACCATAGTCATCGTCATCATCATCATCATCATCATCATCATCATCATCATCATCATCATCATCATCATCATCATCATCATCATCATCATCATCATCATCATCATCATCATCATCATCATCATCATCATCATCATCATCACTATCACCATAATTATTATCATCAAGTGACCTGTAAACTTGCGCTCACTACAAGAATAATTTATCTCGGTTTGTCTCTGTCTCATCTATCACGAATCGTACTAATCGTCACAGTATTCTCCAATGCCCCTGTAGCATGATGGATCAGAACCCCCCATTCCCAGCCCAAAACATTCATAAAAATACTTAAGTCTGAACGGGGACCATCCCAGATAGAAGGGCTAATCTTAGATCGAATGTTCCCGAACGAGTTGGGGGAGGGCAGCGGTATGCGCTTGTCTTTTCATTGGCTAGTACGTGGCAGCCCACACTAATAACGGGGCCACATATGAATATCCAATTAGTTAGACGCAGGAGTCCATCCAGAGCGGTCGCTAGTTGTGATGTGATGACCCAACAATGCCCTGAAAGATTCTATAATATATTGTTCTCTGGACAACAGGTACCACTTTAAAACATACTTTAGTGTTGTGGATGCCCAGTGAACGAAAGAGAAGAATATATGAGTATTTTATGAATAAAATGTGAACGTGAAAAACAGAACTTCTGTGCGCCAGTATTCTGGATACTGCTTCTTCAACCTTGACATGTCTTTCACGCTGTATACTCCAAGTGCATATCAATCCCTTGTTGTGACTGGTTGCGTATGCTTGATGAATGTATAGTACACTCATGCAAATTCGCAAACCCAAACCCCTTGTGCATTCTTCATGCCTAGGATGACTCATTCTTAAATCAACTGTACCTTTGCTCTCGCGAGTTAACATATGGCAGTCTGAATTGGAATGGGTGATGTAAACATGTACAAGTTCCTTTGTAAAACGCTGAGAATGTTGGAGTGAGTGAGTTGGTGATTTGATGAAGTAGCCTCTCACATTAGTAGAAAGAAAGATGCTTCAATATCCATATGTAAGCAGGTTGTGTGTGGCACGCCAGAATTGCTAAGTTCATGTGATGCCTGGTGGCTATATGCTCAAGAGAATTAATACAATTTCTCTTTGAAGTATTACACTGTTACCTCTACTGTGGGTTGGTTCATATAAACTAGTTCCTAAGAGAACCATAGGTGTGTGAACATGTGTCTTAGTTGGCTGAATATAATGTATGGCTCATGCAAATTTACAAGAACTAACATGTTTTTCCCTATGTGCTTTGGTGCATATTTAACATTGCTATGCAATTGAGCTTCTGTTACCTACTGTGGACATTAGTCAGTGGGGAAGAATACATGATGATAGTGATAGTATGATGTACTTGTGAGCCAAGTCTGAT
>JACEFZ010025605.1:0-39475 GCA_014155875.1 Cepaea nemoralis | reverse complement strand
CCCAGAAAAAGGGAAAAATTACCCAAGAAAAAATTAATCGAGAGAAAAATTGTCCTTTTGCGCTCTTTGGGAGTTACAGAAATTTCAAGCATACCTATATGGCAAACATTTCACAGTGCAATGTGACCATCAACCACTCATGTTTCTCGCAGCATCTAAGACTCTGAATGCTCGACTTATGAGGTGGTCGCTGCTTCTTCAACCTTACTCGTTCCAGGTTGAATATGTTCCTGGGAAAATGAATGTGGGAGCGGACTTCCTGAGTCGACACCCAGTGCCTGATGAACCAGGTCAATCAGATGCAGAAAAGAATACAGGGGAGGACAAATGGGAACAGCTTGATAACTGAAAATGTTGGAAACATAGTTCCATACCATAGAACAATCTGGAGTGGGGCCATGTGGCATAACGCAGCCAACATTATTCATCTTATCAACAAATGCCGCAAAAAGAGGAAACAACATTAAAAGAAATTGACTTCGCAACCGCAATTGGAGATTGGGACTTAAAACTAAACAAGTAACAAATGACGTGGATTCTTAGAAGGATTTCATCAGACCAAGCTCGGAAAATCATTGGATGAAAAAACCACCTGACCCGCCTTCGCGCCAGTGCATAATTAACATATATCCCCATTTCATCAGAAATGTTAATCAGCCGCACTTTTGTCTGAATTCGCTCCATGGACGGAGGTGAGAAGAGTGTGTGATCAAAAATTCAATGGACAAGGCAAAAGTCTGGATCCGAGGTACGTTTGTTAGCCCTTGATTAGACTAAGAACCCGATGTATCAAGTGTCAAGTAACGTAAACCCATGTTGTGATGTCAATTGAAATGTATGATTATTAATTAAAACCTCAGAAATGTAAAAATGCTCGACTGTAGATTCTAATGACGCAAAGCCATTCCCGGCCAGAATATTCTCTTCGATGAAACTGCCACCTCTGATATTCTTAAAGATAATTATTAACTTTAAGAAGTGCATTACACTATTACATTCTATTCTAAACAACTGTGAGAAGTGATGATTCGAAAGCAATCTTGTGCATTTCACCAGAAACATTGTAAAGGATGCTATCACTGTCTACAGCTGAAATGACAGTTCGTGTACTAGAACAAGTGCCTTGTTCTAAAACAGACTTATCTATGCCTATCTAGAAAGCTGAAAGTGAAATCAATCTTTCCTTTCTCCTTTGTCTATGGAAATAATAGGGTTTGGCGAAATAAATATTTATATTTATGTCAAATTTTAATTAGATAGGAGCACTTAAGAACTGCAATACATGAGAAAGTTGTGCTTCGCGGAACATCATCACGCGAAGTGAACGTAAGTCATTACTCAACATAACTTAAAACACAACACCACTCATCACCACACAACACAACACTCAACATCACAACAACAACAGGTAATGGAAGAGAGTTATTAGACACAAGAAGAAGAAGTAGTTAATTGGGAAAACACAGAGAATTATTTATACACATTGTGAACACCATTGAGTAGAAGAAATGTTATAAATGTATGTCATTTATTTACATGCATCTTGACACCTTCTCACTCTTGTCATTGTCTCACTGTACACGTTCACTGACCCCAGGTCAAATGAAGATTTACATACAGCAGGAACAAGTTGATACAAGGCGTACACAGTGTGATAAACTCTGACCACCCCAAATTAACCCAACACTAGCTTAGAGAGAAAAAGGAGGGGAGGGGAACTAGTTCCTACTTCAGGAATTTGGGTTCTTTTACCTACTTTTAAAAGATTGTATTGGTAGGATTGTATATATTTATGTGAATACTCATCAGTGATCTTGGTGGCTACATACCAACAACCACCCAACATATCAGCAAACTAACCACCTAAATCAGACCTGAGAGAGGGAAGCCGAGAGAAGGAGATGAACCACAAGTGAGAGGGAGGATGACTTCGCTATGAGCAGAGCATGGGGAGGCCTTCAGTGGAGCTATACGGGCAGACCTGACGTGGATCCATCAGTCAATGGACCCTGGCTTACCTAATCTTCCAGTCACCAGGTTACATTTTCCTTGGTCGAACCCACACCCAATTTCAGGAAAAACTGATAATGTTTATGGTTGAGACACCACTATCATACTTAATATGTACAACATCAAAATGTTTACTATGTTTTCACACTTGTTGACATTTCATATATTGATGCTTGTTATTGATTGTCTGGGACAATGGTCCAATGTGCAACTGTTCTATTACTTTGTGTAAAGCACAACAGAGATGTATGTACTGACCAGAAGGCTCAGGCCAGTCAATAAATGATTAACATGAATTGACCTTCTGTTAATTTGTCAAGTTCAAACCTATCTGTCAACAACATCTTTGTGCATCATGTTGTCAAAATCTAATGTGATTGATTATGTGTTTGATTGTTAAAAGATAAATTAACTCATAATGACTTACTGAAAGGGGGAAATAAAAGACTCTATACCTATCAACTGCTCAACATCCATGTTTTCTTCATCTAAATCAGGCTGAGAAAATTCTCCTGACTTTCCTCAGATTTGATAGACTAAAAGGGGGCTCCAGAGCTATCAGAATCATTGGAGAAGGGGCAGATTCCCAATTAGTAAATTACCATTCTTACCAGGGCCATAATCTATATCTCCTAGACAATACTTAACAAAACGAGGCCTGCAGATAACTCAAGGTTCATATTCTGGGGTTATTGAAGATAGAAGAGGATGGGGCTCTACATCTTTTGTTAGAGATGGGGCATGCACTACAGTGATCTCCCACTCCCTTCAAAAATATATGACAGTGCCCTATACACTAGTCACAGAGTGCACAACAGACCTGTCCTTGAACATCAATGGGTATACTAAAGAAGAAGAAATACACACCAAAATGTGATAGAATAGAAGGAAAAATACCTGACCAGCGCAATAAATTAGGGGAAATCCTAATACCAGATGGAAAACGCTTGACAGAGATGCAGGAGAAGAGGCCAAGCTAAAGTTGCATTTCAGAGAATGAAAAGTTATTGCATTATTTCGTTCACTTGAAATTTGTCTACATATGCAATACTGTCTCTTTTATGAATTTCACTGTCTTTTCTAGTTCACTCAGTAGCCAAGAGAGTTTATCTTCCACTGTTTTTCTAGGCAGAAGGTTTGCCTAGATGTGTCGTATTTTGGGTAGTCTTGGAGTATGTGATTTGCTGTCTGCGGCGCCAATCCACATGTGCACATGGCTGATTCACCAATCTTAAATTTTGTATTAATGTAGTTAGTTATTTAATGTAATCAATTACTTTCACTGAGTGTCAGAAAGAGGGTATTGAAATATTGTAATAAACCTGTTTCGTCTGTCTGTCAACTACTGCCTATAATACCTTGCAGTGTGGGACAGGGGTGTCTTGAGCCCGATGAATTAAGGCCGCATGGCTAGTGCAAGTCGCCACGAACAGTGCGGACAGAGAAAAAATGCATACCTTTCCTAGTATTCGAACCAGAGTCTCTTGAAGGAGAAACGGGGCGGCACTCATGTGGTATTAAATCTTACTACGTGACCGATCAAATTAAGAATAACTTGGAAGCAACGGAAATATAATTTGAGACGAAATGCCACGAATACCGTGGACTGCTAGAGTTAGTAACAACAACTGCGTGGATTATTTAAAGTAAAATGTTACATGCAACTACGAGAAGAAAGAGATGAACCTATTCTTTGGTCACATCATGAGAAGACAGACACTGACCAACGACGGGAATAATCAGAAGTAGGGCCATCAACATAACTGTTATAGAGATCCGGGGATCCAGAGCAGCGGAGAGACTTGAACGTCTACGCCATCTGGCAAGGCACAAGATGATGATATTTAAGTGCACAACACTAACCTTAGAAAATATTAAATGAACTAACACGACCTGTACAAAGCACACAAGGTGATCAGAACGGGAAGATATGAAAGAAAATTGTGGGTAATCCTAAACTATGTTTAATAAAGCCAGCTATGGTAGACAGCACAAGAAGCAAGAGATATAAATAATGCATTTATCAAAGGTAATTCCCATTTATCTTGAGCATTTGTTTCGTTACTTCAACAGAACCGTGAAATTATCTAGAGTTTAACGGTCCGATGATGCGATAAAGTGTTATTTCACTGATCGAAATGGTTACAAGTGAAGGAACATTGGGTGACAGCAATCAACCGGCAACAGAAAGTTGTTCCCCAGCTTCTCTCCCACATGCCCAGACAACTTAGACTGTTTACACCTAGTTTCTGTAATAAATTAGTTTTTGAAAGGTTGTCTCTTTTATTTATTTTTTCTGTCCGACCGTGGTATTCTGTGAAGTTTCCTCAGAAACCACATTGTCACTGGCATTTAATGTTTCTTAGCTTGTCTGTTACAATCCATGTTTTACGTTCATCCAAGATCAGAGGTTTTATATTGTATTTTAACATTATTTTTCTCAATGCAATTGACAGCATTTTATTAATGAGTATGTTTCTATCTTGCAAAAGGCTACTTCTGCATTGCGATTCTGGATCCAGTCTCTACAAGATATCTTCCGGTAGGAGTCATTACTGTTTCACGACAATTGTGCCGATTCGCCTATTTAAAGACTTTCTCATTTACTTGGGTGTTAAACGGTGGCCTTCTTTTCTTTCTTCTTGGAGATTACCATAGTTTATTTTCTTACAACTTAATTCCAGCCGTTGTTGCCCGCCGTGTATAACAACAACTTTCACTAAATTCTACACATCCCGTTCACTGTCTGCAATCAAAATTGAGCGTTACCTGGGACAAACTAGAAGACAAGATTACTAACCTGCAAACTACCGACCGTGGTATCAGAGACAACCATGGAGGGTTCGTGTGGCTTTTGCTACTGCGTCTTATACAACAACGAAAAGTCGCTTAAAAGTCGACAGGATCGACTTCACTGCACCGGGTTTGTATACCATATGGCTCTGTCCCTTTCAGCAGCGCGGAAAGCGTCGCACGAAGCACGAACTCCGTAGCTCCAGCGAATACCCCCAGGAGTTTCAGGGGAAAAAATGCACCCGTAAACCGAAGGACACGGCCCGGAATCGAACCCACAACCTTCGGAGCCCGAGACAGACGGCTTGACCACATCGCCACGTAGACCCCACGACAAGTTAGATGCTAAATCCAAGCAATCATGAAATGTTAATCAGAAAATAAAAGAAAAATAAATATGTCAACCAAAATAAAAGAAAAATGAATGTCAACCAAAATTAAAAGTAGGGTCCTTAAGAAATGGAGACAGAGGTAAATGAAATGGAAAAGTAGAAACAAAGTGAGAAAAGGATTCTTTTACACGGCTTAAAGTGCACTGAGAATAATAGTGTTAACACCCATATTTTATAAACCCATCAGCATTCGGTGAATGATGTTTTCGATATCATATCGGCCGCCTTGACTTTCTAAGACATTTCATGACACCCATTTAGACGGGGTCCACCCTGGGAGTTCAGTTCAATTCTAATCTGGTGCGGATCGAAGGCTTGACCACCGAGGTGGCAGGCGAGCGGTTTACCACTAGGCTACCGCGCATCCCAAATGGGAAAAGACATGAAAGGAAAGAAGTTTTGACACAAAACAGAAATGGCTGGTAAGACATGGTTGACAACGAATTCAACAATGGGAACTAAGAAGCAGAAAAGAAGGATGAGAATAGGCGGACTGAAAGATCTCACATTATTATCAGCTTCGTATCTATTAAATCGAGGACCACGGGCATGCCATGTCGTTTAGAAACTGCAACAGGACGGAGGTCATGCCAAAATGAAGTACTCAATTTACAAGTCCCGGTCGCTTTTATAAAGCCGTGCTACTCAAGGGAGGGTCACAGCATGTTACCGCTGGAACCTGAACCACAGATCACTGTCTTGAAGCCCCGTGTCTATGAAATTCTGAGGACCGCTGTCATGACATGCCCTACATGAGCTTCCAGTGAAAGGCAAATTGTCCGTTTCCCCCATTACAATGCATATTACACCAGCAAAACACATCAGTGGCACACACACGACTCGCTGGGTGACACTGGTCGACAAACTATCCTCAATTTGCACAGGTAACCAGACATGCAGCGCTCTTCTGCCGTCTCTGGCAGTCGTATCCTGTGGCAACAAAACAGCAGTCACGTATTTAACAAAACAGCAGTCACGTATATTTTTAAACCGTGTGTTGTAAATCTGCTGTGGGTATATGAAGTGTTTGGGCGAACATCACATTCTTGTAGTCCTGAGTCCACGGATGAATAGTGGCCAGTCTTCTCTCCCCCCCCCCCCTTTTTTTCACACCTCCCGAAGCGAAGGAGAAAGCGCTGTCATGGAACATGCGTCTGACCGTGTCATGCCATTGTCAGCATAACGTCATAACCGTCACACCAAAGCGCCCGTGGTAGTCACAAACAGTAACAATGACACGGCAGTCGTATAAAGTAGCAATAAAAAACACACATAAAGTAGTAAAATGGATTATAGAGTAATAATAAAACGGGCATAAAGTAGTAAAACGACAGTCATAACGTAACAATAAACCTACTGCTTAACAATACAATGAAAATAGCATAACTTAACAAGAAAGTACGGTTTACCTTTACAGTGCTAAGTTCGTTTGCTAGTGTTTGCCTGGAGGATTTTCATAACGGCTGGGAAAATAAAGGCGCTAGCCCATGCGACGATAAGCAAACAAGCTGAGAAAATAGTAGCTGTGGAATGTGGTTTCTTAGCAAAATGCAAAGAATCCCATCCCATGGACGAAGAGAAAATCGAAGGAGACGGACCTTTAGGAGCAGATAAGCGGGGGCAGTCAAGACAGTTTGGACGCGTTATGAGAAGACAAACTTAAAAATGTCTAACAGAAAATCTAGATAGGAAATCAGCAAAAGGAAGACAGATAAATGCCTGGATGGCTTGGACAGATTAAGGGCTGGGGAACCAGACGACGTGAGTCACAAACTTGTTGTCTCGTTGGTGTCTCTTGTGTGAACATCACTGTCTTTTTAGTTCACTCAGTGGACCATTGAGTTTATCTTCCACTGTTGTTTCACTAGGCCTGAAGGTTTGCCTAGATATGTCCTATTTTGGGCAGTCTTCAGTACGTGATCTGCTGTCTGAGCTGCCAATTCACATGTGCGCATGGCTGATTTGCCAATCGTGAATTGTGTATACATGTCTTGATTAATCTACTGTGTCACAATCTGTGGCGCATTATAATTATGTGGTCTGATCTATCCATAAGGTGGTAATTGTCTCCAGGTGAGGTTAGTGGCTTTATGGTTTATTTAATCACGAGAAAAGTATAAAGCCGCAAGGAAACCGAACTCCGTCGCGAAGCAGTAAAGCCGTTTGGCTCGGGCTCCGAAGGTTGTGAGTTCGATTCCGGGCCGCATCCTTTGGTTCAGGATGAAATTTTTCGGACTTTTTTTTCGGACGATTTCCGCGCTGCGGAAAGAGACCGATCCATATGGGATAAAACCCGGTGCAATAAAGCTGACCCTGCCGACTTTTAAGCGACTTTTTAAGAAAACCGAAGAACACAGGGGCGAAAAAATTAGGAACCGACGAATAATATGGGCAGGGCATTGTAGGTGCTGCAGGATACAGCAAAATATTCATCGATGGCCTTGCCGTGGGTTGAAGGCCTATGCTCCATTATGAGATAAAAGGATGAGGACAACAACGACGACAACAAAGAAGAAGAAGAAAGAAGAAGAAGAAGAAGACCCAATGGGAAGTACTACCATTAGAGTGTAAAGTATACAGCCACAACAAATTATAGACCACTGCACGTCGGAGTGTAGGTGGATGGTTTCCTGTCCTGAACGTCTTCTTGGGTATTTATCTGTTGGCCGTAGTGATGGTGATGGTGAGTGAGAGGGTGAAGAGAGAAAGTTCTGCCACTGTATGCGATTAAACCCAAGCCACAACCTTGGCAGATAAAAGCACTGAATGCCATGCCACTTCGCCACATAACCAGCAACCAGCAATAACACCAATTTAGGGTGTCTAGCCGGCTAAGAATAGGTGAACATTTTCAAACTACAGTCTAGCAAGACTGGTAAATAGAGGTGGCTGGTTCGAATTCTATATAATTATCTTAAATTATGTCTGTTATCTAGGCCGTCCGCCGATAATTACTTCTTTCCTCTTCTTAGTAACGCCCATCAATACCTTTCACGCTAATTTCATGTTTCTTTTTTCTTTCTTCAATTACCTGCTACAGAAAGACAATGTTATTTGGGGGTGGACAACAACAAGAGATTGACTGAGAGAAGAAGCCTGCGTGTCTATATCTTAGAGATCCGTGACAGAAAGTATTTGGAGACTAATGACAGCCTATATTCAATGATGCGACGGCACTGCATGATGATGATGATGACGTGCAATGAAATGCAAGAATGTACAACCAAACTCGCCCATATCTTGAAGCAGTCGGCAACTTTTCCTTCTCCAGAAACCTCAAGTATTCACTATCAGCTGAACCAGATAACGTGACAGTGTTTTTCCCCTCGACTTTCTCACTCGAAAGGATTTACCGCAATTACTAAATTCATGTTTCGCAAATTAAAAATCGCGTTAAAAGATAACGTGTCAACGACTGGCCTTGACCCTGTCCCAGTGCTATCTTTTAATAACACTGCTGCTCATCCATAAGCATCATCAAGTGGCGTGTAATTTGCAGAACTTTTCCGCCATTTCTTCCTCTCAAACGTCTTCAAAAAGGCAATCTACCATTGCTTTCCTTCTTGGCAGTGACTATAGTTTTCGGAGACTTTAGCGCTTCGCAACAGGACACAAGAGATTACTCAACCACGTGAATAAAAAATTTAAGATTTGGCGAATTAGTCGTGAGAAGGTGTCGTTTTGCGCCTCAATCAGCAGATCACACCAAGACTGTCCAATGCATAACGTTTCTAGGCAAACCTTCTGCTCTAAAGAAACAACAGTGAAATATGAACTCTATGGACCACTGAGCGAATTAAAAAGGCAGTTAAATCATACAAGAAACAGCATTGCAGATATAGACAAATTTCAAGCGAACGACAGAAGAAGAAGAAGAAGACTGTTGAAGTAACCATGCACCAATTGAAGTATCTCAGCAACTGCCCCATGTTTACAGTATTCCATTCAGAGCGGCCATAGGGGGTGCCACTATACACGCAGATAACGTCATATGCTTGCCCCCGCATTCCATCTCTGTGTGTATACAAGAAGAGGTCATCGACAGGTTAAAGTCTCTAGCTCTTAAATCCGCATGTGTGTCGATTCGGGGTAGTAGGTTCATTCCCTACACCGTCGGCTGGACTTATAGTTTACTTCCCGTTCCGAAAGTAATGGCAATTATTGAACGTTAAATTGCCTAGAAATTTAACATGAAACTTATTGTAACATCCTGCAAAGGACATGCAACATTCTTTTTGAAATGTATTTATAAAAGTACAATGTCTCACTATATTTGAGCAATCGTTTATTGTTCCTCAAATGCAGCAGACGAAATTCTGTTTCTTAGTTCACGCTACGGCCATATTTATGAGATGAGAAATCGACGAGGACGGCGTTTTATAGCATTTCGACTGCACAGTGATTCCTGAAGACTGATTAACTCTTTTCCACCCACACTGGTATATGTTCGGCTACTGGATTTGCTAAATGTCTTTCCGTGGGGATAACAGGTGTTCCAAATTCGAACAATACGCGTGTCTATGTATTTTAATTGTTTCAGATTAAGTATTATTCTTTTTTTTTCTTTCAATTCATGGTATATAACTCTGCAGTATACACCTGACGAGATGCAGGGAAATACGCCAGGCAATAAATAGTGCAACATATTGTTTGTGTCTTCTGTGTTTAAACTTACTGGGTTACTGAACAACAATGAAGCCTGTATGAACCTCTTGTTACTGTTTAAACTTACTGGGTTACTGAACAGCAATGATGCCTGTTTGAACCTCATTTTACTGTTTAAACTTACTGGGTTACTGACCAGCAATGAAGCCTGTATGAATCTCTTGTTACTGTTTAAACCTCAGGGAAGCGCTCAATGACTCATTTATTTTCGCTAATTAGATAGATTGAATAGACGTTGACGAGGTCAAAAGTATAAAAGCGTTCGCTCTTATACTTCCGGTCCACTGAAGTGATAAGCACTTCAACCCCTACACCAGTGGTTCTCAACCGGTGGGGAAGTCCCCCCCCCCCCCAATTTTAGGGTTTCCATGGAGAAAAGGGGGGGGGGGGGAAATTAAGATTATTTCTAGATTGCGTGAACACAAGAACCGATTACTTGATGTTTTTCCCTTCATTCTTTACAGTTCTGTATGTATCAACCTTCTGAAATTTATTTTATAACGTAAGTAGATCTGCAAATCACGTTTTATGTAGATGTCTAGACTTGTTTTAGTATGTGCTATTAAATTTAGCTTCAATTATTACGTATACTGTGTAGGGGCAGGGGGAAATTTTTAGGGAGGAAACACGAAAGGACGGGGGGATGACGTTCTAAAAATATGGTGAGGGGGGGGGTGGTGAATGACGTCCTAAAAATATGGTGAAGGGGGGCACGGGCCAAAAAATGTTGAGAACCACTGCCCTACGCCGACATTAAGTACTTCAACGTTGACTTCTCGTTCAGAAAGTAATGGCAAACTACTCAATGTACAATTGCCTATGCAATAAATCTGGGGTTGATAGCAACTTCCTAGGAAGGACATGCAACAGTCAGTTATACCGACTAGTTCCGCCTGGCTGGGTCTTATCAGGAAAGAATCTTCTCCGCACGCCAATGTCTACATCAAGGCTGTATGTAACCATCCACGCATGTTCCTTCTGTCACCGTGCAACTCACGCTACATAAGAAGCCTGTTTACTTTATGCAAATTTCAGTACCAGCAGGTTCTAGTTTGGTAGCCAGTTAAGCGCTGTAAATCGCTGCCTGGCTAGGTACAAACTGACCAAGCCTGTAATATTACCAGCCAGTGTTGATAGTGTAAGACCTGTGGCAAACACCGTAACCAGATTGAAAGAGATTGACGGCTTCTCGTCCTATTTTCTGATGACACCTATGATTTACGAGAGAGCAATTTCCCTTCTTCTCAAGCACTTATCTATGGTATATCCGGAAAGTAAAGGGACATAACCATTGGCTTAAACCTTGGACTGATGGATTTGATAGCTTCCTGAGGCTTTGGCTGATGAAACTTTCCCCGCGGCGTTGTTTAACAGATTAATTCTGTACACATGGGTCTCTCTCTCTCTCTCTCTCTCTCTCTCTCTCTCTCTCTCTCTCTCTCTCTCTCTCTCTCTCTCTCTCTCTCTCTCTCTCTTCGTATGTGTGTGCATGAAATACAAGCTACAGCCACACGGCAGTGGAAATCGTAAATAGCATGCCGTAAAGACACCGCCCTGACAAAATTGTGAAAAATACCTATATCCACGGATAAAGCCCATTGAATGGAATATGTATAAAGAAAGCAGATCTTATACACATGCAGGCTTAAAGGTACATAATTTAGATGCTCAAGTAACACAGGATATATATATATATATATATATATATATATATATATATATATATATATATATATATATATATATATATAGCCGGCTCCATGGCCGAGGGGTTAGCAGCTTTCTCCGCTAACCCCGAATACTCTCGTCACGTGACGCGACGAGAATTAGCAGTGGTTCAAATCGCAAAAGTGACTTATGAGAGTATGGAGCCGGTCGCTCAGAAAGTCGTGGCGTGCTGATGAGCGTAATCTAGCCTAGGAATCAACATACAGCTGAAAGATGCTGGTGTTGACCGCAATATCCTGAAACAGGATGGAAAAGCGGAAAAAAAAAAAAAAAAAAAAAAAAAAATATATATATATATATATATATATATATACTAGCTGACCCGGCCCGGCTTCGCCCAGACCCTGGTGGGGAGCATCTCATTTAATTCATATAAGTAGTCATATAAGTTCTCGTTCCCGTTACCGACAATCTGTCTGTCTGTCTGTCTATCTGTCTGTCTGACCCGGCCCGGCTTCGCCCAGACCCTGATGGGGAGCATCTAATTTAATTCATATAAGTAGTCATATAAGTTCCCGTTCCCTGACTATCTATCTGTCTGTCTGTCTGACCCGGCCCGGCATCGCCCAACTCCTGGTGGGGAGCATCTCATTTAATTCATATAAGTAGTCATATAAGTTCCGTTCCCGACTGTCTGTCTGTCTATCTATCTGTCTGTCTGTCTGTCTGACCCGGCCCAGCCCATGGTGGAGAGCATCTCATTTAAATCATATAAGTAGTCATATAAGATCCCGTTCCCGACTATCTGTCTGTCTGTCTGTCTTGGGTAAATGGAGGAGGGAGGAGGAAGAGGGAGGTGGAGGAGGAGGAGGACTAGGAGGAATAGGAGGGATTAGGAAGAGGAGGGAGGAGTAGGGTGGAGGAGGAGGGGAGGAAGAGGAGAAGGAGGGAGGAGGAGGAGGAGGAGGCGGAGGGAGCAGGAAGAGGGAGAAGGAGGAGGGAGGAGGATAACGCAGGAGGAGAGGGAGGAGGAGGGAAAGGGAGGAGGAGGAGAGAGTGGGAGGTGGAGGGAGAAGGAAGAGGGAGGGAGAAGGAGGAGGAAGAGGGAGGAGGAGGAATGTGAAGGGAGGAGGAGGTATGAGGAGGAGAGGGAGGAAGAAGGAGAGGGAGGAGGAGGGCGAAGGAGGAAGGAAGAGGAGGGAGGGGGAGGAGGAGGGCGAAGGAGGAAGGAAGAGGAGGGCGAGGAGGGAGGAAGAGATAGGCGGAGAGAGGAGGAGGAGGAGGTAGGGAGGAATAGGAGGGAGGAGGAGGGATTAAGAGAAGGAGGGGGGAAAGGGGAGAAGGAGGAGGAGGAAGAGGGATGAGGAGGGTGAAGGAGGAGGAGGGAGGAGGGTGAAGGAGGAGGGGAGGGGGAGGAGGGAGGAGGAGAACACAGGTGGGGGAGAGGGAGAGGGAGAAGGAGGAGGAGGAAGAGTAGAAGGAGGAGGAGGGAAGGAGGGAGGAGGAGGAGGAGGAATGATGAGGAGGGAGGAGGAGGAAGAGGGATGTGGAGGAGGAGGAGTAGGAGGAAAAGGGAGGAGGGATGAGGAGAAGGGAGGAGGAGGGAGAAGGGGAGAGGAGGGGAGAAGGAGGAGGTAGAGGGAGGAGGGGAGAGGAAGAGGGTAGAGGTAGGGAGGAGGTAGAGGGAGGAGGAGGGCAGGAGGTAGAGGCAGGAGGAGAAGAGAGGAGGAGGGAGTTCGCCATTCCGAATTCATACTCGTCTAGGTTCTGTGATTTCGGTCCTTCCATTGATTGTTCTTCCCTTCTACACGACTGTAGATAACTTCCTTACACATAAAAAGATGAATTGTTATTGATATTGCCGTGGCATGGAGGCATATATATCAGTAGCAGAGTTGAACGCCTACGCCAGCCGGCACGGCACTTGATGATGATGATGATTGCCGTGTGACGATTCTGTGTAGTCACGTCATTTTCTTCCCTTTCCCTAGCGTTTTGGTTCGGGGATTCTTTCATCATCATCATCATATATTTACGTACGTATTTTGGGAATGGGAGGAGGGAGGAGGAGGAAGAAGAAAAAAAAATACGACAGTTGGCAGCGCTGGAATGAAAGGAAGGCGTGTAGAAAATTTCATCTCAATCGGATGGGCCGTTCGCGAGCGCATAAAGAACATACATACATACATACAGACAGACAGGCCGACGGAGATCCTAATTTATATATAAGATAATGTGTTGTGTTTTGTGTATGTATTTGTGCGCTGATGAAGGCTTGTCGCAGCAACGTCCATGTACTGTTTCGTAATTCTGTTCTGTAAAGTTGCAATTTTTTTTTCATATCCTTTTTACAGGACATCGCATATCCTTTTTTTACAGGACATCGCAGTCAACACCAGCATTTCTCCGCCGTGATCTCTTGGCAAGTTTTACGTTCAGTAGTTTGCCATTGTTTTCTGAACGACCGGCACCGAACAAAAACGCAACGCGGTTTGCTGCCAGATCGTGCGTAGCTGTGTTTCGAACGTGAGGTAATACGGAATTACGAACCGCGTCTGTAAGACTTTGGCCACGGAGTTCAGTAGTTCGCCAATGCTTTCGGAACAAAACGTCAAAGTTTAATGTCCAATTGACCGGGGCGTGGCACAAACTCACCACGCCGCTGTCAGAAAGAGCTGACAGAAGTTCAAGTGTGTTGAATTTATCAGCCACGTCGTCCTCCGGGTATAATACTGGCGACAGAAAATGGGTCTAACGCCAGTCGGAATGCATGTGTGGGAAATCACGTCCTCAAAATGCCTTGTGGCGTGTAAATTGTTTACTGAACTTTTTAACAATTTATTTTTGTCTAGTAATTGTTTTTTGTTGGCTTACCCAAATGTTGACTGTATAGTTAAACTAATTTAAATATTCTTGTATTGATCTGCGCAGGCGCCTGTTGGGTCTCCCTAATTGCACACGCATGCTTCATTTTCACATTAACGCCGTCTGGCTTTAAAATCAAATTAGCAGACATTTACAAGCATCGTTACTTCTGCTGGCAACGAGAGGAAAAGAAATCAATAGGCTTCAACAATGCTGACAGAACGATTTCAATGATGTTGCACTCATAAACAGATATTGCACTCATAAACAGATGTGGCGTCTTTTTTGAAGATTTCCCTAATGAATGTAAGCAAGGGAACCTTTTTACGCTCCTTAAGGCGCATTGAGTATATGGTGCTAAACCATACTTGTATACCAATCGGCGTATCATGGTCAATATCACGCAATTATGGTCATCTTTACTTCCCGTGACATTTCCTGGCACCCATTTTAGGCTGGGTCGACCTGAATCAATTTTTAAAATTTCAATCCTGGCTTCTTTTTTTTTTTTCTGTCCGTTGCAAAATGAAAACCCTAACCTGCACAGTTCGCGGCAATTGCACTAGCCAAGCGGCCTTAATGCCTCAGGCTCAAGACCTCCCTGCCATACATCGCAAGGTACTATATAGACAGTAAATGACAGTTTTTGAATCCGTCCCGATATGGATTGAAAGCGGATGCAAGACAAACGAACGATCAAACAGGCCTGCGGGTTCCGCTGCTGTGGAGAATGGACGAGCAATGGGCCAGGCTGACATCATGAACGCTCTCAGGGAGGGACAAATGCGCCAAAGAATAAAAGTCAACACAGAACTGGTGTCGGCAAAGGCTACAATCTGAGGGATACTAAGCACTTAAGGATTAATAGTTCGCTATGCAATGATGGATCTGTTGACTGACTGACTAACTAACTAATTAGCCAACCTAAGACATCATTATTAAACAGCTTCTTTTCAAACAACAACAAAAAATACTCCATGTCTCCTCTTCGTTTAATCACTCACGTTTTGTTGACTTAAGGACATCTTGATTTATCCAGGCGAACCGTGTCTCAGTAGTTGTATTGATCTTGCAGGTCAGCTCTGTTTAAGCCCGTGCTGCACTAGCATGTTCTCCGTGTTTATCGCATTCCCACGAATATAAGAACAGCTTCCCGCTGGTCGGGGTATTGACTTGACGTGAGAACATTCTGATGATTACCCGTGCGCGAAAATCTGCAACCACTCAGCTTGCCTTGTTTGATTACACTAAAAAAAACGTTACTGTCAAATTAATTAGAACTCTAAATCAAATTTACGTAAGCAAGTAGCGCCCGCTGCAGGGCCAGTTTATGTAGGAAATAAGTTAACGGAAATGTGAAATTGATGATTGTACGAGTATATGGAACAATGTATACTTGAATAGAGCAACATGCCGCGGGGGATACTTCAGGGTTCGTCCATGCTTTACGAGAAGCAAACAACAGATTTAACTAGGGGAGTGGGGAATAAAGGAGATACAAACTAATGTAATGACATTTCTGGGGGTGGGGGAGCAGAGAAATCTTTTATACTCCTCATTTCAGTTTGATCACGTAAGATAAGATAAAGAGAGAAGAGATAAATTAATGTAACTATAGTCTCTGGTTGATCTCGCTATATGGGCCCATGGAGTATGTGTAGCAGATCTGCAGGTTTGCAAGAATGGCACTGGAGTCAAGGGCAGACAACTTGGACCGTCACGAGTGGATAACTAGCAGCGTTGAGATAAGAATCAATTCCCTGACTGGGGTTTTTATATATCTTCATAACATACATGCGAGATTTGTACGAATAGGATAGGAGAGAAGTCACCTATATGCCTGTTCACCCCCCCCCCCCCGCCCAATCAAATGGAGCATAGGGCTTATACCAACTCAGTGATTCTCTCATGCCATTTTAGTCATATTTTGAACGGGCGCCATTTAATTATTACACAGTAATTGTTTAGTCGTTCTCCACAGACCGCCCGCCCGAGAGACCGATCGCCCGCGAGACCATCCGACCGACCGGACAGACAGACAGACAGACAGATCCTATGCTCTAAGTGTACTCCTGTAAACATGAGAGGTTTTTTTTGTCATGTTAATTATGAACAGTGCATTTAATGATTTTTCTAACGCTGGCATTTGCTGCCTACAGCAAACATGAATAAAATTGGACGTATCTGTATTAAAATTACGAAAAGAAGAATGGAGTGGTGGTTTCTGTGTTTCAATTCACTAGAGCAGTGGTTCTCAACCGGTGGGGAATTCCCCCCGCCCCCAGAGTGGAATTTTAGGGTTTCCAGGGGAGTGGGAGGGGGTTAAGATTATTTCAAGATTGCATTAATACAAGAACCAGTTGCTTGATATTGTTTGTCCCTCTAAATTTTACTGTCCTGTACCCGCAAATCACGTTTTATGTAGATGTCTAGACTTGTTCTAGTATGTGTTATTAAATTTAGCTTCTATTATGTATACTGTGTATGGGTGGGGGATTTATAGGAAGGAAATTCGAAAGGGGGGGGGCGGGAATGACGTTCTGAACATATGGTAAAGGAAAGGGGGCACATGAGCCAAAAAAGGCTGAGAACCACTGCACTTGAGGAATACATTGTTTTGAAGAACAGACTGCTAAATAAACCTGGATTAATAAGTTAAGTGAAGGCCTGCAGGACGGAATGGATCAGAGCGTTCGCTCTTAAACTCCCGGTGTGCTGATGCCGAGGTAGCAGGTTCAATCCATATACAGGTCAGTTGGACTAAAGTGTTGAGTTTTCGTCCTTGACTTCAGGACGTAAATTATAAGTACCTCTGACGTCCGAGTGGGTTCGCCTGATTGCGAGGGACACTGGCAACAGGGAAAACTAATCCCACACGCAAAAATCAGCCCAGTGGACTAGAAGTAGTAACACGTGTTATGGACTACGCTTGAGATCAAAGGGACTAAACGGCATAAAATAAAATAAGAAGTCAGAAATGCTTACGTCATGTACATCCTATCTGGAGTGACCTCTGAGCTGAACTCCTCACCCTGTCAAGTGCCATGCGATATGTTAAGTGTCCGGATTATGGCGGTGCCATGGTCAATGCTCTCGCTCACTTACACTTAAGTTATGGGTTCCATCCCCAGTAGTTTTAAGGATTGTGATTGTGCTGTCTTCCACCAAGCACTGGACAATGGATACCAGTGCTCACTCTTGGTATACCATATGCCACTTAAATTGGCTCATAACTCGCCTCATATTTACCGAAAGCTACTTATAAAATCGCCAGTATCTGATATGCCATGAAGTAATATATGGCTCCTGTTTTACTGTCACGTCTGGTAAACTGAGTGATAACACTGTGGCTGAATTTTCAATTATATGTACATCTGGCGCAATGCTTTTCAAATGTCTATTACCAATCATTATCTGAAATCTACTGATAAAAATGAACTTGTAAAAAGGTGAATGTTGAAGGCGTAAACTAAGAACTAAGGGAAAGTAAAGGAGAACGACTAAGACAATTACGAATAAACAAACTAATAAACCAACGCCTGTGCAGAATAGTCATAAATGGTATGATAGAACCACTAGGACAAGATTCCAGCGAATCAAGAGGTGAAATCATTGGCTCTGGATGGGACACGAGTTGAGAATACGATAATATTATTACTTAGCAAGTACATCCTCTGGAAAGCACGGGGCAAACGAAATAGAGGGAGTCTGAAAACAAACGGAGGAGACAATTAGAAGCGAGGAGAATATGAAGGAAACTGCATGGGTAGCCAAAGATACCTAGATTGGTGTGCCTTGATTGCGGGCCATTTTATTTTTTTTTACATTACTACATCTTTTTAATTTTATTTTCAATCAATATAAGTCTTAGTTTTTCTTGCTAGCCTCTTGTGCCACGAGAACTCTTGCTACAATCTTCTGCCTTGTGGCACGAGTAACAAACTGTCTTCTGTGGCTTGCTCAAGGCACTGAGCTTGTGGGACGTACTGATCTCACCCCTCTGAGCTTGGTCTTGTTGTCACCACATACTGGTGTCTTTGCAAGCTTTCCTGGTACAAATATACCAACTTTACCTTTTCGGCGGTTGGAATTTGTTTAGTTGAGTTTTGTCGACGGATCAACATCACGGCACACGGGCGTAACACATAAGTGCTCCGTTCTCCTAACTCAAACTTGAGTCTGGAGAAACCCAGCTCATTGCATGGTTGGAATTTGTGTTGTAAGAGAGACGACGTCTGAAAGTAAGTCGTTGAACCATCTTGCGGTTGCTGGTCAAAACTTAAATGAGAGATACAGGAGAGAAGATCAGTAAAAGAAATACGACCAGTGTAATGATGATGAACCTCGTGCGGCGTTTCTCCTCGACAGAATATGACCCTAACCTTTCCCGACATGCCTTACAACGACAAGCGAGCTTTACAACTCTCCACTCTCCCATCGCGAAGTTAAACCATGACAACAATCGAAAGCATATAAAACAAAGTGCCTTAACTTCCTGATGTTACAACATACAACCAGGGAGTGGGGTTAAAGGATATGACTTAATCACCTGTCAACAGATATTGCCTACCATTACCTCATCAGCCAACTCGCCAACTACACGGCAGCGAGTGAAGGCCAAGGCCACCCCCGAGGCCCCTTTGACATAGCCTGTCCACTTGGAGAAGAGTTGGAGGGCTGGCTATGTTGATCACAGGCAAACATGCCAACATGTGGCCCCCCCAATACATTCTCCACTTGAGACAAGTAATCCCCGCGGCCATTTAAACCCGAACAAATACATTCTTTCTTGCCCCCCTCATCTTAAATCTGAGAATGCCACAAGGCATGAGCAGAATTAAATGTGAACGCCCCGTGACTGGTCCAGTAAAATATGTATAAGGAATTCTGGCCTGTTAGGTTTTCCAAGCCAAGTCCATTCACATGCTGTTACTTGTAGTGCACTGGATTGATTTTTCCGTGTGGATAAGCTTTCCCTATTATAGGTGTCCCACTCCATCAGAGAAACCCCACTCCGACTTCTGAAGTAGTTGTAATTATGTGATACCCAAACAGCAAGCTAAATAGCGGATAAATGAAATACCTATCTTCATTGGGTAAACTTCATCATAACAACAGGAAAACAAGCTTACCACGCAGTTTGTGGCTTATTCAATTAGAGGCATGCCGTATTTGTTGCATCAGTAACAAATTTACGATTAGCTAATGAAATAAATGTGACGTGACCCAAACTGGATAATCCACTAACTCTGTTTATATGTTCATGTCCATAAGAAAATATCAGACATCTCATAGAAATTGGGTGTATGTATCGTTAAGAATAAATACATACATATGGTACAAAAATACTCTCTGTGTGTGTGTGAGAGAGAGAGAGAGAGAGAGAGAGAGAGAGAGAGAGAGAGAGAGAGAGAGAGAGAGAGAGAGAGAGAGAGAGAGAGAGAGAGAGAGAGAGAGAGAGATTGAGATTATTTCAATATGACTTGTAGCTGAGCATTTCCTATACACATATATAAATATGCACACAATTAAACATTTTAGCTTGTTTAATAGAATCTTATGGGTACCATCGTGGAAAACGAACAAGCAAAGAACATGAAAACGAGGTCTGGGAAATGTAATGTATGTACATGCATGCATATCTCTCTCTCTCTCTCTCTCTCTCTCTCTCTCTCTCTCTCTCTCTCTCTCTCTCTCTCGGGGGGGGGGGGGGGAATGTTACATAGAATCTATAATTTTGTCTGGGTGTGAAACGTGGACGATGAGCAGACATGCTTTAAAAAAAAAAAATCTAATGTTAGTGGAATTCAAAATAATGTTTTCCCGTAGTGACTTTAAATAACGTTAGTGGAATTGTGGTTTTTGAAGAAAATGCAATGAATACCATGGACAGACAGAAAAACCAAAGAGCAAGTCTACAAGAAACAAATGAAGATCGTACACTGATTACAGACATTAGACGTAGACAGTCAAGATTATTTTGGGCACTTTGGGAGAGGAATTAAACTAGAGAACTTTGTGACAAATGGTAAGATAGAGGGGAAAAGAACATGGGGAAAGCAAAAACATAAATATGTGGATGGCTTGGCCACATGGCATAATCGAGACAAGACCACTGAGCTGATCCGCTACTCTGATTACCGTGTGAGATTGCGAAACATGACCGCCCACGCTTATCGGCATGGCACATGATGATGATGGATGGCACTAGTTAAAGACCACAATGGCCAGAAAGCTCAAAGACAGACAGGCAAGGCGCAGATGGCGATACAAGTGGGGAGAATACACCTAGAGGTGGACGGACTGCGAACGGTCAGTCATAGTGCAGGCACGACCACAGCGACCAGGTCGGCACGGCCGAATGGATAACTGCGCTCGATCTTAAATTCACAGTGTGCTGATGCCGAGGCAGCGGGTTCAACCCCTACACCGGTCAGCTGGACTAAAATGCTGACTTCTCGTCCTTGACTTGATGGCGTAGATTACAAGTACCTCTGAAGTCGGAGTGGGTTCGCCTAATGGCGAGAGGCACTGGTAACAGAGAAAGCCAATCCACACGCACAAACAAGTCCAGTGTACTAGAAGTAGCAGCGCGTATGGACTACGCTTGAGTTCAAAGCGTGCGAGCGAGCAAACGCAAGAAACGACAAAATATTGCAGATAACCTTCACGCTGGCAGACCGGACATGGTTGGATGGAACAGCGGCAGCAAATTCATTTGTGGCTCTAAAAATGACTTCAAACGTAATCTGCTAATGTGCATACTTGTACACCCAGACGGATGACAGATCATAGACCTGACACGCATGATTCTAAAGGGAATCTTTCAAACATTATAAACAGAGAGACATTATACGCGTAGACGCAATAAGTCTGTAACATATATCCATCAACCACAAGCAATAGCAGGGGCGTTGGTGAACGGTTATGACGTTACGCCACCAACGGCATGAGCGCGGCAGGATAGGGGTTTGATGTTAGCTCTCGTCGTTCGCTACGAGAGGAAGATTTGGCCACAGATTCCTCCGTGTACTCAGGCCCACAAAGATTGTGATGATCCTAACACTTCACACTGCCACGACAATTTCCCGACATTTTGACTGCATCACACAACGAGAGCTTATCTATATCTATAAAACAGAGTGTATGTTTGTGGGTATTTATGTATTGGATGCGTTCGATAACGGTACATCCGGTTGAGATGAAATTTTCTACACGTCTTCCTTTCATTCCTGTGCAACCGACTATAATAATTTCTTAATGTAAAATCTTCTACTTATTTAATAACATTTACTTTTCCATTTTCATTATATAATGTCTATATAGCAGGGGGACTTCACTCTACAAAAGTTATTTCAAGGGGCATAACTTTTAATAACATTTCTATATACTTTATAATCATATTGTTGGACTTACTTGCACTATTGTTAAACTCTTTGTCTATAGTTATTTTCAGGCATATGAGTTATAATAAATAATGATATAATCTTTAAGGCATTTTCAAAGTTTTCATAAAAATAATGCATAATGCATAACATTGTAACCCATCTTTTTCTACAGTTTTCATTGAATGGTGTGTGGAAGGACATTCGTTTACGTTACTGTGCGCCAGGAGCTGGGCTAGATAGACAGATAGTCGGGAACGGAAGCTTATTTGACTACTTATATGAATTAAATGACATGCTCCCCACCAGGGACTGGGTGAAGCCGGGCCGGGTCAGACAGACAGATAGACAGACGGGAACGGGAGAGCTTATATGACTACGTATATGAATTAAATTAGATGCTCCCCACCAGGGACTGGGTGAAGCCGGGCCGGGACAGACAGACAGACAGACAAACAGATAGTCGGGAACGGGAGAGCTTATATGACTACGTATATGAATTAAATGAGATGCTCCCCACCAGGGACTGGGTGAAGCCGGGCCCGGTCAGACAGACAGACAGATAGTCGGGAACGGGAGAGCTTATATGACTACTTATATGAATTAAATGAGATGCTCCCCACCAGGAACTGGGTGAACCCGGGCTGGGTCAGACAGACAGATAGACAGACAGACAGATAGTCGGGAACGGGAGAGCTTATATGACTACTTATATGAATTAAATGAGATGCTCCCCACCAGGGACTGGGTGAAGCGGGCCGGGTCAGCCAGACAGACAAACAAGCAGACAGACAGACTGATAGATAGATAGATCCCCTCTAGGGACTGGGCGAAGCCGGGCCGGGTCAGCTAGTTGGTTTATAAAAGTATAGGTCTAGCAACAAGCAACGCCATCAATGAACATCACAGTAAACGGGGAGATACTAGGGCAAGTAACAAGTTTCTCCTATCTCGGATATGTAATGACAGATAATGGCAGAAGTGAGGTAGAACAGAGAATAGGAATTGCCAAAAATGCTTTCAGCATCATGAAATCAATATCATCTAGAGAGATGTTAGAGAGAACACCGCATCAGAAATGAGAATTGTCAAATGTGTTGTGTATTCAACACTACTATATGGCGCGGAAACCTGGACTGTGAACAAGCAATTAGACAGTCGTACAGAGGCCCTGGAGATGTGTATTTACAGAATAATATTTAGTATTACATGGAAACAAACACAATCAAATAAAATGTTCTATAAAAACTGTGAATGAAAAGAGAGTTCGTGAAATAAATAAAAAGAGGCAGGTGAAATATTTCGGCCACGTTAAAAGATAGAACACTCATAAAAACCATACAGAAGGGCAAGGTTGAAGGGAAGCGAGAAAGAGGTAGACAACGATACAAGAGGGACGATAACATCAAGAGATGGACGAACAAGAATCTGGCATAATGTACAGGTAGGGCGAGAGACAAGACTGTGTTGGAGATCCATTGCATCCAACCTTCACTGTGGAGACGGCACCTCATTGATGAGCACCAAGCAGTGGAAAAGCGTCCTTAACTTATGCTATGTTTTACAACACTTTGTGAAATATAGACTCCAGACATGTCCTCCTATCATAAACCATCATTATAAACGTGACAGGTACTGAAGGGAGGTTAGCGGCCATGTTACTAGGACGCCAACAAGACAGCGGGTCACTCGACAATATAGCCTCAACTTAATGACGTTTAAAGTACACAGTGGCCTTGTGTTCGACCTTGGAGCTAGAGTGTAACACTTTCATCCCCCAGCCACCACAGACCACGGCAACACAAGCCAATCGCCAATAACAACACGGTACCATGAAAAGGCCAAGGTCTCTGATAATAGCTTTTTGACGCAATGTCCGTTTGCTGGGCTTCAGCGTCAGGACGCCATGTGTATCTGAAGCAAATAAACCGCGGGACTTCATACAAATGTGAATCAAATTTAAACTTGACCAGAACAATACTTGCTTTCCCGCTTCGCCAACCCACATTCCTCTTCGTTTCTCTTTGGGGGACCAATAGGTCGCTCATCATCATCATCAAGGTTCTTGTCGACAGGCGTGGGCGATCATGCTTTTGCACATCTTGCGATCTCCAACGGCGTTTTAAAAAAAAGTCGCTTAAAAGTCGACAGGGTCGACTTCATTGCTCCCGGTTTTTATCCCATATGGCTCGGTCTCTTTCCGCAGCACGGAAAGCGTCGCACAAAGCACGAACTCCGTAGCTTTTAGCGACGACCCATGGGAGTCTCCGAAACATTTAACTCGTAAACCGAAGGACACGGCCCGGAATCGAACCCACAACCTTCGGCTCACGAGTCAAACGTCAAACGGCTTGACCACTTCGCCACAGAGATTCCCAAATCTTGCGATCTCCAACGGCGTTAAATCAACTCATGTGATGACTAACTCCCGTGCCATGACTGAAAAGAATTTTTCTCTAGCTGTATTCCTCTTTGTCGCTTTCTACAAATGTTTCCAGCTGTCACATGTTTCAGTTTTTGTATTCTCATAATGTGGCCAAAAAATCAAAACTGCCTCTTTCTGGTGTTTATGATAGCTTAGCTGTCAAAACTGTCATTTACTGCCAATATAGTACCTTGCAAATGACAAAGTGAAGAAATTCAACCAAGCGCGGGTAAACGGCGGGAGTAACTATGACTCTCTTAAGGTAGCCAAATGCCTCGTCATCTAATTAGTGACGCGCATGAATGGATTAACGAGATTCCCACTGTCCCTATCTACTATCTAGCGAAACCACAGCCAAGGGAACGGGCTTGGTAGAATCAGCGGGGAAAGAAAACCCTGTTGAGCTTGACTCTAGTCCGACTTTGTGAAGACACATGAAGGGTGTAGCATAGGTGGAAGCGCAATTGAAATACCACTACTTTTATCGTTTCTTTACTTATTCAGTCTCTCGGTAGAGATTTGTTCGCAGCAGACGAGCATAATCTCCGGCGGGCCTATTCTCGCCGGTCGCGAGATCCACACAGTGGAAGGATGGGGGATTTGCTTGCAAAAAGACAGGCAAACACTTGTGATCGACAGATGTGCTCGCCCTCATGGTCCGGGCTCGTACGAGGCCCTCACCTGTGGACTTGGCTGAACGCCTCTAAGCCGGGTCCCTTGGGTGTCAGGGTCTGGTCATAACTCGCCACCGGCTTGTGGTGGTGAGGTCTCGGAGGATTGACGCTGAGCCGCCAGCGTCTGCAGCCTACCTTGTGCCAGACGTATTGGTTACCCATTCCTCTGGAATACACAAGACTAGGCCGAGAGAGGGGACATGTCGTTTGGGCGCCACATGATTCTCTGAAGCTCTGCCCAGGCATTGTGATGGAATATTGGCCACATTTCAACTAACACACTTTGGTCTGTCAAGACTGCAAGGTGCCACTCAGTACCTTGCAGTGTATGGCAGAGGGGTCTTTGAGCTTGCGGAATTAAGGCCGCCTGGCTAGTGCAGTCGCCGCGAACTGTACACGTTAGGATTTTCTTTTTGCCCCCGACAGTAAAATATCCCACACCTTACCGAGGGATCCAACCCGGTTCTCCCGACGGAGAGTCAAGCGTTCTAGCCACTCGGCCAGCCGCTCCTCGTGCGACTTAGCATCCTTTAAAATGCCCATATTGCTCATTTTTGCTGTTTTTGCCTGTCCAATGAAATTTCAGCATTTTTCTGTAAAACCACACCTTCAAAGTTTCCAGTGATAGCAGATGTACACAGTCTATTTCAGGCGAAGAAAAGAAGGCTGCTCCCCATGATACATTTCACAATCAGTCACCTGGGAAGAATAACACGCCCCCCAATTTTTTTTTTTTTTTTGCATATCCTTTACATGACATCGCTGTGAACACCAGCATCTTTCAGCTGTATGTTGATTTCTTGGCAAGATTACGCTCAGTAGTTTGCCATTGCTTTCTGAGCGGCCGGCTCACTTACCCCGTAAGTTACCGATGCGACTCGAACCACTGCTGATTCTCACCGTCATCACCTTACCGACGAGAGTATACGAGATTACGGAGAAAAGTCATAACCTCTAAGCCACGAAGCCGGCGCCCAAAAATTGCTGGGAAGAAATCGGTTACGTCTGCCGAAAGGCGCAACTATCGCGGCTCTGCCGTAAACAAGCACAACAGTGTCGTCCAAGACAACAAGCTATCGGTTGAAAGTCTACCCACAAAAGCATATTTATAGCGCATGTGATTTCGGTATGCACACATGTGAATCTCTTCCGACGCTATGGAGTTCGTGCACTGTGCTGTGTTACTTCTTGTGTGATCTATGAGCGGAGACGAGCTATTATGGGCATAACCGTATACAGTGACAGTGATCTAATATCACACAAACGAGCCAAATATCCGTGTAAATTGTCTACACAAAACAATAAATAACAGTTAAAGGTTCTTTAATGCATGTGGCAATCAACCCCAAATTTACTGCCTGTTCGTGATTTTCGTTATGGCGTAGAGGTTACGATCGCAATTCTCAATCCCGCATTATCGTGTTTGAAACATAGCCTTACGCTGGTTTTCATATAAGGTATGAGTGCCGATCGTTCAAGAAATCAACTTTGAAAATAAAGATAAATAGTCAAAAGACAATGCGGTTGACTACGACGCCATGTACAGGATTGCATCTGACTTTAGTGATTTTTAAAGGCAATTTTATGTTCAATAGTTTTTCATTGCTGTTTGAACGGCTGACGATAATTCCATTATGAAAACCAACACTAAACGATCTGCTTCCAAATCGCCTGTGGGTGACTTCGAAGCCGGTATATCGGGATTGTGAAACATAAGAAACATTAAATTAACAGGTAACGTCGAGGTGTTAATAATGTGCACATACCACAGAAAGTACACATGTCTAAAAAGGTAATTAGTAACCCCGGGAGTCCTCCATATTACAATTATACACATCGGCGGAGTCGCTATTAAGTACATCAGACAGAATGAAGTCAGGAAAGTAATTACCTTACCACATTACTGAAGGCAGGATAATTAACCTACCACAGTATGATATCATTATAATTGAGAAATGAATAATGTACATAGTAAAAATGCATGTATGCAAGATGGAACCTTATGGATTCTGATAGAAAACATGACTTTCTGCTGACGTAGAATAAATGTTACATGAAAGTACACGGGAAAATTCTTGAACATGTGAATGGGTACAACTATATTGGAAAGTTCATAAATAAACATGCATTTATTATTTTCCGCTCATAGAAGTAGAAGAAATAAGTAGAGGGCTGAAGACCACCAAACAACATAACAATTGAAAGTTATAGTTACCGGGCCATGATTCGAACTGGTCACCTCCATATGACGACAGCTGTTTGTATCTATAGCTTTTGAATTTTGATGTTATCTAGTGAATCCTCAAGTCTCTACTTCTTTAATCGCCAAACAACACACTGTGTTTATTTATGAACTGTCCTAATGGCCTCAAATGGTTCCCCAAATGATATCTTGGAAAGATTATATCTGGTGGAGGATGCCCTGAAGAGATTAATTCCAGGATCGAAATGACAGAAGAAGCCCTTTTGCAAAGATGGAGAACACTAGTTAAAAGATGTTAAATGCAGTGAGAAAAATAAAGTGTTAAAAGTGTTTTATAGACACTATGCTATTGTATAACTTTGAGTGTAAAAGGCGGTATAAAGGCGAGAGGGTCCACTTCATTGGTGATGGTTATATATGTATCCCATATGGCTCGGTCTCTTTTCGCAAAGCGGCCTGCGGAAAGCATCGCACAAAGCAGGAACTCCGTAGCTTTAGACCAGTGATTCGGGTCTCAACCGTGGGGAATTCCCCCTTAGCGGGGAATTTTAGGGTTTCCGGGGGGGGGGGGGGGGGGGGGAGAGAGATATGAAGATTATTTCAAGATCACGTTAATACAAGAACTGATTACTTGATGTTTTTCCCTCCATACTTTACGGTTCTGTATCCCTCGCCCTTCTGATATTTGTCTTATAACGTAAGTAGACCCACAAATCATGTTTTATGTAGACGTCTAAACTTGTTCTAGTATGTTTTATTAAAGTTAGCTTCCATTTTTGCGTATACTATGTAGAGGCAGAGTGGGGGAGGAGGGAATTTATAGGGAGGAAATACGAAAGGGGAGGAATGGCATCCTCAACATATGGTGAAAAGGGGGGGGGGCATGGGCCAAAGACAGACCCCAAGGAGACTAAGAAAACTGCACTCTGTGTACAGAATTGAGTCTGGAATCGAACGTTCGACCTTCCCTTCGGAGCAAGCGTAACCACTTCACCACGGAGAACGCTGAAAAGTCCAGACGCAGGAACCTGCAATGGGTCAGTGATGAGATAGGACCGTCACATTGTAAGCCTGAATTTACTCTCTCTCTCTCTCTCTCTCTCTCTCTCTCTCTCTCTCTCTCTCTCTCTCTCTCTCTCTCTCTCTCTCTCTCTCTCTCTCTCTCTCTCGGCAGAGACGAACATCGGACTATATTCCTACCTTTTTTTGTAGGGCATTTTAGCCCCACTATGTGTCTTTCGGCTTATTGTGGTCCACCAATGCCCGTGTTAGTGGACAGTGATTTGGCGATTCGGGTTGGCAGCGTTTGCATGTCAGTCTCCGCATCCTGGCCAGATCAAGAGCAGATAAATCCACAATCTGATCTTAGCCAAAAGGCCTAGATTCCAACAGCGCTCATGACATTCTCAGCGTAGCCTCTTTGGGATTAAATTAACACGACGTTTTTTGGCATGACAGGTTTCGTCATGTGACAGTTGGCCTGCTCTCTCCGCGTTCCCAACCCAGCAATTGTTTATTCGCCTAGCGTTAATTTTGTTTCGTCCTTCCTGACAATAACCATTTTGTCCGCATAAGGTAAATGCCACGACAGATACTCATTGAAATTGAAGGGTTACGTTTTCACATATACCAGGTCACTGTATATGGAAGTGGGTTGTCCAGTAATAAGCTGGCAAAGTGTAGAAATACACGTGTTTTTTTCCCAGCAAGCTGTAGTGGGCATGTAGCGATGGCAGGTTCGAATCCTTTTCCTGCTGCCCTTTATCTGGTATTGTGGCATAGACCCTCAATTCACGAAACCACGCCAAGCCGTTTTCTCTTTTGTTATCTCCGGCAGCTCCACCACCCCCCCCCCCCCTTTTTCCAGTAATTCTCTTAATCCCACTATTTTGTTTGCCTGTTGGGTTCCAGACATGAAAGTGTCTAGTTGCACTGCCCTCAGGTTTCCTCAGTATATGGCCTACCAGCGCCAGCGTATTTTCCTCACCTCTTGTTTCACTGGAATGTGTTTAGTTCTCGCCGTGAACTCTAAATTGGCGATTGCGTCATACCGTATGTACCATTCAGTCCCACTATTCTGCGCAGCCACCAATTAGTGTGTTAGTAATTCCTTTAGTTCGTGTTTCTGACCCATATAGTAGTGCTATTTTAACACGAGTTACAAATTCTAAGTTTAGTGTTAAGTTTAATCTTCACTGACTTACCACATATTTCCTAGTGCTACGAAACCTCCTCATGCTTTTTTTTTTTGTTTTTGTATTCTAATTTTAATATCTCTGTTCCCATCTTTGCCTACACTGCTTCCAAAATATGTGTATGATTCGGCCTCTTGGCGTGATGTTTCACAATGGGAGATCAGTATGGTATTTCTTTGGTTTATCTCACTATCTTTGGCTTTTCTCTATGAATTGTTAGACCTAATTGTTGTGACATCTCATCAAGTGTGATTGGTTTATCCTGCGTCTGATTATGTGAATGTGACAGGAGTGCAGTGCCGTCAGCAAAGTCGAACAATACTGAAATACATTTATTCTTACAGCAAGCTGCTGTTGTGGTCATTTGTCGATGACCAGTTCAAATCCTGACGTGACTATGTAACTAAAATATGTCAATTTGTATATTGTTTAGTGTCTCCTCTTTTCTCTGCTTCTTTCTCTTGCCAATGTTTTTACTATGTGAATGTAATATGCACAATAGACAACTGAAAGATATGTAGTTGGAAGGGACGAATGTAAGACATGTTGGGCTTGCATGCCCAATTTGTGATACTTTGAAAATAAAGTTTCTTCATTGGTACTTCTAATACATAATCAATACCTATTAATTTTTCCTCATATCACCTCTTGGTCCAAATTTCTTACTTCTTTCGTTCGCTTGAAATATGTCTATAACTGCAATGTTGTCTCTTGTATGAATCTCTAACAGTCCTTTTTAGTTCACTCAGCGGTCCATAGAGTTTATCTTCCATCTGAGAAGGGCCTCCAGTAGCTGTGGTTAGACCCTTACGAGGCATAGGACCCGGCACTGCACCTGCCTGGGGGTCCAATGCAGGGCAAGCACCATAACATATAGCAGTAGTGGACATATTTCATTAAGCGTAATTGCGTGGCAGCCTGATTTCTGTGGTACGCCTCCTGGCTGGCTGCCTCCTTCTTCAGCACCTATATTTTGCAAGAGCAGACTATGGTCTTACTGAGACACGAACTTCTGAATCAAAATTCCTTACATTTTAGAATTAAATCTGATCAACCCCAGGATCAAGATGGACAGAAAATAACCTGAACCAACTGCAAAATAATTAAAGCCTAATTGTTAATTAGTTAACAACACACCTGGCACTAAACCTATAACTTGTCTTACCTAATGGCAGAGTTTGTTCGATATGGATGAAAGGCATATCATCTACTGCGGGGACTTCAATGCCAGAGGCAGTCAATGGGGGAATTGCATCACCAATAGACAGGGAGAAGATTTGGAGGACGCCCTGGCATCTGCTGCCCTAATCTGTCTGAATGATGGGAAGGTCACTAGAATGGCCACTCGACCAGGCGACTCTGACAGCATCATTGACTTGGCTCTGGTGTCGCCCACCATCGCACCAAGGTGCCGGTGGGGCACACTGGGATACCACGATAGTGACCACTACCCTTGTGTCATCCTGATCAAGAAAGACGGGGCCATGAGTCAAAGAAACAAGACCAATGCCTTCCCGTACGACACCACTGGTCAAGACGCCATAAGCAAGATCAGAAGAAGGAAACTAACTTCCTCCCGTAGGAGACAAGAAAGATGGCTGCAGCCACCATGGTGGAATGGAGAGGTCGAGAAGGTGTGGCTGGGAAAGAGGCAGGCTGTCAAAGACTGGCAAAAGGCCAGAAAGGCTAACATGCCACAGGTTGAGTTGGCGAACCTGAAGACTGAGGTCGTTAGGACGACGACTTTATTCAAATCCTGCGCCAAACAGGCCAAGGCCGACAAATGGGACGAGTTCTGCAGGAAGGTGTGCTCCGAGCAATCTCTTACGACATTCTGGCGCCTCCACAAGAGCATGAACGGTGCTGCACAACGTAGGGGTATTCCAGACTTTCAAGGCACAGACCTCGCATGGAAAAAGTCGGATGCGGATAAAGGTAAGGCCCTTCTTGCACGCTACATAGAACAGACTGACCAGAAAGACGAGCCCGCCAGACAGAGGACCACAACAACACTCTCTCAGTTGTGCGAGGGGGTCGGGACAGACGAAGAATGGACAATCACAGTTGACATATTGCGTGCGATGCTCAAGAAATCACCTAACACCGCCCCAGGCCCAGACGGCATCCGATATGGTGACCTAATGGTGATATCAGATGATGACATGGAAGAACTGGCCAGAGAATTCAACACCAGTATCCAGAGGGGTCAGGTCAAAGAAGAATGGCTACACAGCTACTTGCTGCCGCTGCCAAAACCGAACAAAGACCACTCCAAGATAAGCGGCTACAGAATCATTACGATGCAGAATACTGTTGGCAAGCTACTGGAGAAAATTGTAGCACACAGACTTGCTTGGGACTTGGAACAGCTCGGCTGCTTCCCGCCCACACTTGGAGGATACAGACGCAACAAAGAGTCATGGCTGAATGCGGCGGTCTTTGCTCAAGATGTTTACGAAGGATTTCAGGTCAGAGAAGAGACATGTGCGGCCGCCATAGACTTAGAGGACGCATATAACAGAGTATCTTTCGAGCACTTGATGCAAACCCTCCTCAGACTGAAAGTGCACCCTCACCTTGTACGATGGATAGCTGCAGTTCTACTCCAAAGGAAGGTGGTGCTAAGATGCGGGAGTTGGTCTTCTGAGCCGATAACGATATGTCCAGGATTGCCGCAGGGTTCACCACTGTCACCAGTACTATTCAACGTGTATACGGTGCCGATCACTGAACAACAGTTGGATGGGAGGGGTAGGACTCTATCATTCGTTGACGACATCCTCGTGTATCGACAGGGTCGAGATAGACAGGCGGTTGCCAACTATATGCAGGGCGAACTAGATCGAATTTCCTCATGGTGTTCTGATGCCGATGCCCTTGTCAACCCTGCAAAGGCAACGGTTACATGGTTCTCACTAAACAACCATATTGTGAAAACAGACCTGCCGGCAGTAAGAATGGATGGGAGCATTCTGAGTAGAACCCAGTCAATGACATATCTTGGCGTGAGGCTTGATCGTAGCCTGTCCTTCAAAGATCATGTCGACTATGTCATAACGAAGGCTCGAAAAGGTTTGGCAGCAATGAGAGTCATGGCGACTGCCAATATCGAGCAAAGACTGCTATTACTTCTGTTCCAAGGACTTGTGCTTTCACGCATCGAGTATGCCCTGGCCATCCTCACTGTCAGCCCTACACAGATTGGAAGACTTGAAAAGGTACAAAACGAAGCCATGCGCATCATTTTGGGCTGCACGAGAGACACCAGCTGTGTAGCAATGAGATACCTCCTTGACTTCCCGACAATGGAACACAGGATCAAGATCTGGAGAGCTCGTGCATACTTAAAAATAAGTGCAGATGAGCAGCACCCTCTGCATGACGCTGTATTCAGAGAAAAGGGTGACAGGCTAAAGAGGGGCAAATCATGGATGGGTCGGGCGGAAGATGTCGTCGGACAGGTCTGCAGTCTTACCAGTATCAACCCCGGCAAGGAATGGGTGCCGGTGCCTCCAGCTTTTAAGTGTACCTTCTCCTGCATTATCACACTCGACAAGACGGTGCAGAGAGCAGAACCCTGCCGCTGTCAATGCAGAGGTTAACGCGCTCATCTATGATCACTCAGATAGCCCCGAAGTGCTCATCTATACAGATGGATCTGTTGTAAAGCAGCAGAGAAGTGCGTGGGCATTTACAGCCCGTTCAGCGGGCCGAACCGTTCAAGAATCCAGTGGTGCCCACTCTATGACCACGAGCAGCATGACGATGGAGGTGATGGCAGTTACACAGGCTTTCATATGGCTGGAATCACAGCATTATACCAACGTGTGTGTACTAAGTGATTCAATGAGCATGATTCAGAAGGTCGAAGCTGGATCTGTACGTAGACAGTGGACTGAGTCGCTGCGGAAGTCTGTTGTCCGCAAAGTCACCTTCATCTTCGTCCCGGGACATGCGGGAGTCGAGGGAAATGAACGAGCTGATAAATTGGCTGGCTCTGCACCCCCTGTAGATGGCCAGCCCATGGATCGTGCCGATGTTATTAACGCCCTTAAAGATATGGCGAGAACAGAGGATTTTGACGCCAGTGATTCCACATCGCTTTCCAGGATGAAAGACCTGGGAGTAAGAATCGGCACAGCCAGACGCGAGAGGTACATCGGGAAAACAAAGCGCCTCGTCAACCAACACAGAACTGGCACTATTAGCCACCGGACGCTGATGCATATGCTGGGGGGAGGATCTGAGCACCTATGGACATGTCCGGAGTGCAACGAAGATACCCCAACTGATAACTGATAACTGATAACAGAGAAAAAAAAACCTTACACCCACACATAGCTAACTTGTTTTATTATATATTACATTACAACACACGCTAAGTGGGGTTTCACCAAGAGAGATCATATTATCATCTGGTTGATTTACTGAGTGTCAAACTCACCTACTTTCAAGTAAGTTAATGCAGCAGTGTAATCAATAGTGCTGAAGACAGAAATAGATGTAAGGAAATTCAAAACCATAATAGCAAGACAGCTAGTCTTTCAATCTAACATACTTGGTCAAAGAAAAACAAGATTATTAAATGCAATGGCATAAATATTGAACAATCCAAAAGTGTGAAAGTGTTGCTATGGAGCAACTTCACAATATATATATATATTTTCAATGCAATTGTGCATGCTTGTATCACAACAAAGTACTAAATACAACTCAATATAAATATGGTACAAAGACTAGGAATACATTGTTAATTTTCAGAAGTTTTATTTTTCTTTTGTGTTCGCTCTTTTGAGCTCAAGCGTTGTCCGTACACATGCTGCTTCTTCTTGTGCACCAGACAGATTTGTATCTATGGTTTAGCTTTCCCTGTTACCAATGTCCCTAGCCATCAGGCGAACCATCGACGACTTCTGAGGTACTTGTAACTTACATCCACAAGAGAAATCAACATTTTAGTACAACTGTGTCGGGAGGGGGTTGAACCCGTTACTTTGGCATCAACACACCAGATGTTTAAGAGCAAGTGCTCTAATCGATTTGGTCATGATGACCCCCAGAAACTGCTGTAGTAAAGAACAAGGAGAAGAAAGAAGTAAATACCTGGATGGCTTGGCTACATGGTATGGTCGAGACAACACCGAGCTGATTCACGACTGGTGATCATGTGAGATGGTGAAATATGACCACCCAAGCTTATCGGCATGGCACATGATGATGATGAATTAACAATACTAGGAAATTTATGAAAGTGAAAAGAAATTAAATCAAGTACAAAACTTGAAGGGATTCATGGCAGCACAGTGGCTACCATGTCCAAAAGCCAGCCCATGGTCATGTGTTCAAATCTGTGAGAGGAGGATTTATTTAAGTAGACTCATACCCCCAGGTCTCCCTGGAAGGTTAACCTGGTCAACAAATGCACAACGCAATCACGTCCAAAAAAACAACTGATGAACACAGAAGAAGAAGATACCCCCAAGTCGACCGAGCCTAAACTGACAGCCAGCGTGGTATTGACCACACCACCCACTGAGTACCCGCTGAGTCTGTAAGAATATGGGGCTAGCACCACAAGCCCAAACATCTGCCCCCCAGCCTGGTGGTCTTGGCTCTACCCACATCAGTGCGGATTTGCATTTTCATAATTGACCTGGTTCCCAGGTATACCAGCCTAAACTGAGAAGTAAGGCAGCTGGCCTAATACTGACATGACCTACCAGGAGCCAACTGGTCTATACAAATATAAGTCTTGCAGCAAATGCCCAGAGTACCTTAAACTGTGTAAAAGTGTCCTTTAATTGTTTTTTTTAACTTACCGCCAGCCTAATAAGCCTCAATGCCTGGGAAAGTATCCTTACCACCAGCCCAATAAGCCTCAATGCTTGGGAAAGTATCCTTACCACCAGCCCAATAAGCCTCAATGCTTGGAAAAGTATCCTTACCACCAGCCTAATAAGTCTCAATGCTTAGGAAAGTATCCTTACCACCAGCCCAATAAACCTCAATGCTTGGGAAAGTATCATTACCACCAGCCCAATAAGCCTCAATACTTGGGAAAGTATTTTTACCGCCAGCCTAACAAGCCTCAATGCTTGGGAAAGTATCCTTACCATCAGCCCAATAAGCCTCAATGCTTGGGAAAGTATCCTTACCATCAGCCCAATAAGCCTCAATGCTTGGGAAAGTATTTTTACCACCAGCCTAATAAGCCTCAATGCTTGGGAAAGTATTCTTACCACCAGCCTAATAAGCCTCAATGCTTGGGAAAGTATCCATACCACAAGCCCAATAAGCTGCAATACTTGGGAAAGTATCCTCACCACCAGCCCAATAAGCCTCAATGCTTGGGAAAGTATCTTTACCACCAGCCAAATAAGCCTCAATGCTTGGGAAAGTATTCTTACCACCAGCCTAATAAGCCTCAATGCTTGGGAAAGTATCCATACCACCAGCCCAATAAGCTGCAATACTTGGGAAAGTATCCTCACCACCAGCCCAATAAGCCTCAATGCTTGGGAAAGTATCTTTACCACCAGCCAAATAAGCCTCAATGCTTGGGAAAGTATTCTTACCACCAGCCTAATAAGCCTCAATGCTTGGGAAAGTATCCATACCACCAGCCCAATAAGCCGCAATACTTGGGAAAGTATCCTCACCACCAGCCCAATAAGCCTCAATGCTTGGGAAAGTATCCTTACCTCCAGCCCAGTAAGCCTCAATGCCTGACAAAGTATCCTTACCGCCAGCCCAATAAGCCTCAATGCTTGGAAAAATATCAGATACTTTCTATTATTTTTTTCAAACTTAGAATATTTAACTCTAATATCAAATTAGTACGGCTGTATAGATCAGAAATATGAACAACAAGAACATTTACTAATAGACTAAATCATCAATATGTGCATGTGCAGAACAGAATCAGAAATGTGGAACCTATGGAGAGAAAGGACTAGACAAATTGCAGCAAACCAAGTGTGAGGAAAAGATTTAGATACTGGACAAGGCTATCATAAAGAAAACCTGTTCATTGTATAACTATTAATTCTGTTTTCTTCAACACACAGGGTAAAACAAATAGTAGGAAACCAAAATACACAGAGACAAGAGGTGAATAATATGGGGAAGACATGGGGGGAGCTACAAGAGATATCAAAATGCAAGACAAATTGGCATAGGCTGGTTGAAGGCCTATGCTCCATAGTGGGGATAAAAGGTGGAAGAAGAGAAAGAGATTAAGAAGAATATTACTGTCACTATATTGTCTGCTAAGTGTTACACTTTTAATACTTTTATTATTAATACAATCTTAGAATCTATTCTGTTCAGCCTCATTGTGTAACTATAAAAAATTAAGTCCCCCCCCCCCCCCCCCCCCGCGCAGGAAACAGTATATGTCAAATGTTTTAAATTTAAATCAAACTGTAAACATAAATAGCAATATTATTCAATTTAATAATAATACCAATTTAATACTTTAATAATAATAATATAGTAGGGTGTAGTAAACTTTATATTTGGTAATAATTACTAATATTTATGAAACAATAAATTATTATTATACTCGTGTTACACGGGGCCCCATTACAGAAGCTATGAAAACAGTAACACTGTAACATACTATACTATGAACTATGCATGCCTCCAAAAGATCATACAGAAAACTTAAGCAGCAACATCCAAGCAATCATAAACAAGAGTTGATTGAAGGCCAAATGAAAGACAGAAGAAGCGATCTATTTCTATTATGTGTATTTATCTAGTGTCACGATTATTATTATTACTATTATTATTATCATTATTATTAATTAATATTGTGCAACACTTTTCCATGCTGTTTCAGTGGCTTTATCACTGTAAAATAATTATATTTATATTAAAGCTCCTATGGAAGATTATAATCATCTTGTTTGTATCTATATCTGATTATTTATCAACTGTCCAACGTGTTTAAAGTGTAATTAATTAATTCAGTATTATTATCGTATGCAAATCTAGATTACGGCACTTTCTTTCCTACTGGATCTCCTCCAGCAAGCCAGACATTTTTCAATCTCCTAACAAACGACATATTACAGAAAGTGAGTGGGTAAACCGTTCCAAACATGGCTTGACAGACAGAAAAAGTTTACAAAACAAGTCTTATACTCACATTTTTGTCCACTGTAATGCGGTTTTCTTGTCGTACCAACCACTTGCTGTATCTGGACTGTACTAGAAGAATTCAAAAAATCCCAGGAGAGCGAAATGTTCTCCTAAGTGTAAAAGTTTTGTTTACAGTCCGTGTTAGCACACACTCGTGGCTTTGAGCTGTGATCTCAACACAGGCAGGGTGAGGGAGGGAAAGCAGAAATGTCGGGCCGGAGACCTGAAAGCTTCAGAGCTAAGCACAGGTGACAGCCAGCAACCAGCAAGGCGTGTAGTGGCCGCGGGCTCTGACAATTTGCGAATTGTAAACTGGGGTGTGTGCTGTTTGGTGTTCAACGCAATAAATTTCACTGTTAGTTCTTTCCATGAGGAAAGAGACCGAGCCATATGGTATAACAGTCGAACCTCTTGCCATAAAACTCTTTAAGCCGTAATATGCCGTCATACGTATGTGTTTGCTTTAGAGTTCTGCAGTTGAATGAAAGAAAGAGAGTGTTGAAGTGCTATACAGAACCTGTTTGGCAGTGAATCTTGGAATGTAAATAAACAAATTAGAAAGAACTTAAAAGCAATAGAGATGTGGTTCCCTAGACGAATGTTGCGAATTCCTTGGACTGCCAGAGTAACTAACGAAAGAGGCTAATGAAACTAGAACATTATATACAACAATAAGAAAGAGACAAACAGCTTTCTTTGGCCATGTGATGAGAAGAAAGATATTGGAAAACATCGTGACAACTGGAAAGATCGAAGGGGAGAGAGGCAGACCAAGAGAATTTATTTCTGGAATGACTGAGACGGTGGCATGGAGGAATATCAACAGCAGAGTTGATCCAGAACACCAAAGGCCGAGATCTGTGGAAAGTCGTGAACGCCTACGCTAGATGGCAGGACACTTGATGAGAGGAATTCAGTTGACCGTGATGTATGAGAAGGACGTATGGCAGCAGTGTTGCAGGGGGTTCCATCAAACCGGCTTGGAGCCTGCCGCTCCCTTGCTGAGGTTCAGCGAATCCCCTTATACGCAGCACAAAATACTTCAACAAAAAAACTTCCAAAAACAAACAACTTCAAAATTACCACTGTGTACAAACAGCCCCCTGGTGGGATTAACTTTAGACTTACTATGCAATATTGCTTTTTTAAATTAAAGGCTAACTTTTTTTAAAGTTTTCAATCAAAGCCTAGGATTCTGAGATAAGTAGCAAAATATGTTTCCAAAATGTTCATTTTCTCTTCGTTGTTCTCATTTGCTTAATGTTTCCAATCTTCTCATCCCGTGTTTATGTCTTAATGTAGTCTTTTGAGGGTCTTCTCCGTTATTATGTGTTGTGTTTTGTGTATGTATTTGTTTGCCGATGAAGGCTAGTCGCCGCAACGTCCTGTATTTTTCGTGATTCTGTTCTATAAAGCTGCATTACTTTCTGTTATTTTATATTGTTTACATTTCTACAGCTTTACCGCAGTTTCACTAATTTAATTGAAATGCTGTTTAGAACATGTTTTGCTGTATGGAAGTAAATCTTGGAATCTAAATGAAAAAAAAAAATTAGGAAGAAATTGGAAGCAACAGAGATGTGGTTCCTGAGATGAATGTTGCGAATTCCTTGTACTGTCAGAGTAACTAACAACGACTGCCTGAAAGAGGCTAATGAAACAAACAGCTTTCCTTGGTCATGTGATGTAAAGAGAAGCATTGGAAAACATCGTGACAACTGGAAAGACCAATGGAAAGAGAGACAGAGGCAGACAAATAGAAATTATGCTGGGTGGATTGAGATCGTGGCATGGGGGAATATCATCAGCAGAGCTGATCCAAAACACTAAAGACCGAGATCTGTGGAGGGACATGAACGCCTACGCTAGATGGCAAGGCACTTGATAATGACCATACATTTTAAAAGACTCATGGGGGAAAAGTTCTGCAAGGGACAAGCAATTGGATGATCACGCTGTTACTATTAACAATAATTTCGCTTTCGATTGGGAAGGGCACATTGGGTTATGACGCACTACCCCAGACAAAAAAATAAAAAAAGGTAAACAAAGAAA
>JACEFZ010025604.1:0-20038 GCA_014155875.1 Cepaea nemoralis | reverse complement strand
ATCCTTGTTGCGGCTGGATACGCCGTAAACGATCAGCGCGTATGATGACTTACAATGGAGTGAATGAACCGGATAGGTGGTTAAAGCGGGCCAGTGGACTAAAGGTCCATAACGCAACAATCCCAGGGATTGGCCTAGCCACCCGAGGGGAGAACACCCGCCAGTGAGAAAGGGAGGCGCCCATGTGAGCGAACGGTAAATTAGTGATTAGTAGTGACTATACTAATTCGGGAACTGCGGGGGTTGGGAGGGTGGAAGTTAAATGAAACTGTAGGTACTTCATTTTCGCCAGTCTGTAACCTAAAGTCTATAAAGAAGATACAGATCGTCGAAAGCAAGAGGAAGACCTCGTAAGCCATGAATCAGGGGAACGGCGGCGACATAATACGCACATATTACCGGAGTTGGCAAGGGTCGAGAAGAAGAAGAAGAAGAAGAAGAAGAAGAAGAAGAAGAAGACGAAGAAGAAGAAGAAGAAGAAGACGTGGAGGAAGAAGAAGAAGAAGACGTGGAGGAAGAAAAAGAAGAAGAAGTGGAAGGGGAAGAAGAAGTGGAAGGGGAAGAAGAAGAAGTGAAAGAGGAAGAAGGAGAAGGAAGAAGAAGAAGGAAGAAGAAGAAGAAGAGTAGAAACCGCTAAGACCACCGCTCCATCTTGTGCATAGTTAACACAGGGGTCTTGAGGATGTTCTCGGGATGTATTTAAAACCTGAAAAGCACCCAAATTGAGCATTGAAGCCGCGCATCAGACAGATACGTGCTGTGCATCGCAACTCGCAATCAACCATGTCAAACAAATAATACCACCACACATTTCCAAATGACTGGCTAAAAAGATTCAGTTTTTCGAGAAACGGAACAAAGTCATTTGAACTGCCTTTTAAGATTCTTTTTAAGATTCTTCAGACAGGCGTAATTGGAATGGTTTATATCGCCCATGCAAAAACGTTACTCGGCAGAGAGAAACTCGAATTCATTTACGAAGCATGCTACAAGGGATGCAGACGTCTCTATTCATCCTACTAACTCTGCTCTTTAAATGCATTTAACACGCGAATGACCTTTCCAAATAGCAGGTTTGTTAGCCAAACTCCCTCCCCCCGGTTATGTCGTTATTAATGCTGTCTGGTGTGTGTCCACAGAGGGGGCCTGTTTATTTCTTCAGTTCAATAATTACATATTTGTCTTCATTTATTGTATCCACAGTTTGTGGGTTTCATTTGTGGCTGACTTTACTGTAACTTTTTATGTTGATTGTATAGCCTGCAGACACCCATGTGATCACATTTAGAGTCTTACATTGCATGTTACAAAACGTTGTCAGACCCCGGGTATCACGCCGTCCGGGTGATAATGACTGATATCATGCTAGGCGGTATCACGGGTATTGTGACAGTATCATGGGTTATGTGGTTAGCATCATTGATAATGTCAGTATAATGGGTGATGTGGTCATTAGTATGTGTGATGTGGTCAGTATTATGGGTGATGAGGTCGGTATTATAGGTGATGTGGTCACTATTATGGTGATGGGTCAGTATTATGAGTGATGGGATCGGTATTATGGGCGATGTCAGAAGTATGGGTGAAACAGTCAGTAGTATGGGTGATGGGGTTAACAGTATGCGGGATGTTGGTCAGTATTATGGGTGATGGAGTCAGAATTATGGGTGAGGGGGTCAGTCTCATGGATGGTATGTTCAGTATGAAGGATGATGCGTGATATGGTCAGCATCATTGAGAGATTTGATCACTATAGTGGATCATATGGTCAGTAACATGAATAATGTTTTCAGTAGCATGAGTGATGTGGTCAGTAGCATGGGTGATGTGGTCAGTAGCATGAATGATGTGGTCAGTAACATGAATGATGTGGTCAGAAACATGAATGATGTGGTCAGTAACATGAATGATGTGGTCAGTAACCTGAGTGAAGTGATCAGTAACATGAGTGATGTGATTGGTGGTTTGAGTGATTTGGTCAGTAACCTGTGTGATGTGGTCAGTAACATGAGTGAAGTGGTCAGTAGCATGGATGAAGTGATCAGTATCATGGGCGGGGAACTTTTATAACACTGGATTATTTGTGGAGGTCAAAGATAGTGAAACTCAGCATCAAATTTGAAGTTGTAACTCCAGTGGGCCATGGGACAGAAACTTGAAGAGCGACCACAAGCATGACTCATAAACTACAATTAGCGCCTGTGCAGAATAATGGCATTAAACTGTATGACAGAATCACCAATGTAGAACTCACGCAGAGGACTATGCATGTTCCAGCGGATTAAACAGTGAGGAAATGGCGCTGGATAGGACACATACTGAGAAAACCTGAGGACAATATAACTAGACACTCTCATGTCTGGAAACCACTGTGCGAACGAAATAGTGGGAGACCTTAAACACATGGAGAAGAGAAATACAGACAAGGATGAATAATATTGGGAGGAGATGGGTGGAGCTGTAGGAGATGGGCCTCATTGAGGTATGAAGGACATACCATCACCATCCAGTGCCTTGCCGGTTGGCGTGGGCGATTATGCCTCTCCACTAATTGCTATCTCCGACGGCATGGATCAATTTGTGTGTTTTCTCCCTTCCGTGCCATGACATAAGACTGCTAAGAATCTTCTCCAGCTGTCTTCCTCTATCTCTCTTTCCTCAAATCTGTCCGGTTGTCAGGACATGTTCCAGTTTTTATCTTCACATAATGTGGCCAAAAAAAAAAAAAAAAAACGAACAAAAAAAAAGACCAAAAAAAAAACAAAAAACAACAATGACTGCCTCTTTCTGATGTTTGTGATAAGTTGTTTTTGCGACTTAGCTTCTCTCAAAATGTCCAGACGGCTCATTTAGGCTGTGCAATTAATTTTCAGCATTCTTTTATAAAACCACATCTCTAAGACCAGATAAAAATCTGAAACATTTACTATCTGAAATACTAATGGAATTATATGCCACTAACAATCCATAAGAGTGAAACAGGATATTATCAAATATTAATTGTTGGCCACACTTTACCATCGTCCTATTTTCTGTCATTATTTCCCACAATATATCACCTCGGATCGCGCCGCGTTGTCTAGTCTCATGATTTATAGCATCCTGTTTGTAACATTTCATTTTCTGCGCACCATCGTGCCGTCGTAGATTTGATTGTAGAATGTACTCAAATCAACATAATGTCGCACTTTTTGCTGTAGAGCGCGGGGGGAAAAACAAGAGGCAAATGAGAAACTGAAGTACAAGCGTTGGGACAGTGCCAATTACTGACTTTACTGAACATCAAGATTTAAATGGTTCAGACAATTAGTTATAATGGAACAAGATCAAACAGCGGCTAGAGCGTTCTATGTGAGAACATCGGGATACAAGCCGACAAGAGGAACTAGGAAGAGTTAGCTAGATTGAGTAAAAGAGCATTGAAGACATTAGATATGGCTTTAGTACAAGTATTAAAACAAGCGAAACAGAAAATTACACCTACCTTGTATTTGCGACGCTTCACGGCAAAAGCAGTATGGCAAAAAGGAAAGAAGAATGTATCAATTATTTCGCTTGTCAGTGCAATGCAACCCTCTTACATCTCAGATGGGATAGTTGTTTCCCTTGTCGGGGCAATGCAACCTTTTTCCACATCTCAGATGGGATAGTAGTTTCCCTTGTCGGGGCAATGCAACCTTTTTCCACATCTCAGATGGGATAGTAGTTTTCCTTGTCGGGGCAACGCAACCCCTTTCTATATTTCAGATGGGATAGTAGCTTCCCTTGTCAGGGCAATGCAACCTTTTTCCACATCTCAGATGGGATAGTAGTTTCCCTTGTCGAGGCAATGCAACCTCTTTCTATGTTTCAGATGGGATAGTAGTTTCCCTTGTCGGGGCAACGCAACCCCTTTCTATATTTCAGATGGGATAGTAGCTTCCCTTGTCGGGGCAATGCATCCTCTTTCTATATCTCAAATGGGATAGTTAAGAGGAAGCCTTGACTGAGAGGTTTAAACGTCCCGGGTTCAGGAGGTTCCGGGTTCCATCCTTACATGTTGTTGGGGAGTTTTTAAGAACTATTTTCATCTAATGATATCATGCCTGTCCCTGGTCTCTTGGGTAGTGAGAATGGATAACAAGCCTACATCTATAAGTGCGAAAAACAGGAGGTCCCATGTAGAAGTTGTACTAGGTAAAAATCATACGGTAGCTGGAGATCGCAAAGGGTAGACTGTAAATTCGCTGTTTTTGCAACATCTTTCTGAAAAAGTTAACACAAAGAAGAAGACAAATAATAATAATAATAATAATAATAGTAATAATAAGAACAAGAAGAAGAGGACGAGGAATAGAAGAAGAAGAAGAAGAAGAGGAGGAAAAGAAGAAGTAGCAGAAGAAGAAGAAGAAGAAGAAGAAGAAGAAGAATAAGAGAAAGTGGAAGAAGAAAGAAGAAGAAGAAGAAGAAAGTAGAGAAGAAGAAGAAATAGACGTAGAAGAAGAAGATGAAGAAGAAGAAGTGGAGGAAGAAAAAGACGAAGAAGAAGAAGAAGGAAGAAGAAGAAGAAGTGGAAGAAGAAGAAGAAGAAGAAGAAGTGGAGGAAGAAAAAGAAGAAGGACGAAGAAGAAAAGAAGAAGAAGAAGAAGAAGAAGAAGAAGAAGAAGAAGAAGAAGAAGAAGAAGAAGAAGAAGAAGAAGAAGAAGAAGAAGAACCGCTAAGACCACCGCTCCATCTTGTGCATAGTTAACACAGGGGTCTTGAGGATTTACACGTCATGTATTTGAAAACCTGAAAAACATCTAAATTGAGCAGTGAAGCGGCGCATCAGACAGAGATACGTGCTCTGCATCGCAACTCGCAATCAACCATGTCAAATAATAAATACCACCACAAATTTCCAAATGACTTGCTAAAAAGATTCAGTTTTTCGAAAAACAGAACAAAGTCATTGAAACTGCCTTTTAAGATTCTTTTTAAGATTCTTCAGACAGGCGTAATTGGATGGTTTATATCGCCCATGCAAAAACGTTACTCGGCAGAGAGAAACTGGAATTCATTTACGAAGCATGCTATAAGGGATGCAGACTCTCTATTCATTCTACTAACTCTGCTCTTTAAATGCATTTATCACGCGAATGGCCTTTCCAAATAGCAGTTTTGTTAGCCATACCTTCCTCCCCCCGGTTATGTCCTCATTAATGCTGTCTGGTGTGTGTCCACAGAAGGGGCCTGTTTATTTCTTCAGTTCAATAATTACATATTGTCTTCATTTATTGTATCCACAGTTTGTGGGTTTCTTTTGTGGCTGACTTTACTGTAACCTTTTATGTTGATTGTATAGCCTGTAGACATTCATGTGATCACATTTAGAACTCTTACATTGCATGTTACAAAACGTCAGACCCCGGGTATCACGCCGTCCGGGTGATATGGCTGATATCATGCTAGGCGGTATCACGGGTATTGATTGCAGACAATGAACAGGACCTGCAACATTTGGCAGATGCGGTTGTTGCACACAGTGAACAACTAAGGTTATAATTAAATTGTAAGAAGACACAGATAATGGTCGTCACTGGGAAGAAGGAAATGCCACAATGTGATATACGAGTAAATAGGCATATTCTTAAGCAAGTGAATCGGTACAGTTATCTCGGTACAGTTATAACATCTGATGGGAGATGTCTTGAAGAGATTAGAACAAGAACTGCCTTTGCGAAGGTAGCCTTTTGCCAGATAAAAAACGTACTGACCAATAAAAAGATAGCAATTGAAACGAGAAATGGAGTGTTGAAGTAGCTACATAGAACCTGTACTTTTGTATGGATGTGAAGCGTGGACAATGAGCAGACAAGCTTAAAAACATTCGTTGGCTGTGGAAATGTGGTTTCTGAGGGAAATGCAAAGAACACAATGGACAGACATAGACACAAATGAGCAAGTCCTTCAAGAAACAAATGAAGATCGTAAACTGATTAGGAACATTAGACGTAGTAGTCAACAATTTTGGGCATGTTACGAGAAGAAATGAATTGGAGAATTTGGTGACAACTGGCAAGATCGAAGGGAGAAGACCTAGGGGAAGACCGAGAAGTAAATACCTGGATAGCTTGGTCGAGACAAGAACACGGAGCTGATCCTCGATTCTGGTCATCGAGTGAGATGGCAAAACATGACCGCCCACGCTTATCGGCATGGCACATGATGGATGGATGGATGGGTGGATGGATGGATGGTACATCCAGTTGTACAACTTTTAGTGAAATCTGGACATAATGCCTGGAAATATTGACAGATTGGCTGCAGCTTCAGACAAATTTAGTCAAAACAAATTAATACACCAGAAAAACACATCTAACTTTTTATGAGTCTTAACTGCCACACCACTGTAACTCATAATAAGAACAGCAAATGAGATACTGAAGTACAAGTGTAGGGACAACGCCTATTATAATGACTTTATAGAATAACAACGAATTAAATGGTTAAGACAGTTAGTTAGAGTGGATCAAGATTAAACAGAGGCTAGAGCGTTCTATGTGAGAACACGGATACAAGACGACATGACGAACTAGGAAGAGTTGGCTTGGTGGAGTAAAAGATACATTGAAGAAATCAGACATGGCGTTAGTACACGTATTAAAACAAGCGAAACATAGAAAATTACACCTGCCTTTTCTCAGGGACGTTTCGCGGCAAAAGCAGTAGAACAAAAGAGGAAAGAAGAATGTATCAATAGTTTGTCAAGGCAATGCAACCTCTTTCTACATCTCAATGGAACTGTTAAGGGGAAACGTGGCTGAGAGGTTAAGATGTCCGCCTCGGGTTCAGGAGGTTCCGGGTTGCATCTCTGCATGGAGTTGGGGATGTTTCTAAGAACTGTTGTTATCTAATGATACCACGCGTCCATGGTTCTCTTGGGTAGTGAGATCAGACAACGAGCCTACTCTTATAAGTGCGAAAAAACAGGAGGTCCTGTGTACAGGTTGTGCATGATAAAAGTCCCACGGTAGTTCGAAATCGCAAAGGGTAAGCCATAAGGTCGCTGTTTTGGCAAAATCTTTCGGAAAACATACACCTACCCACGGGTAGATACAGCCGTTATCTTGGATGGAGTGGTTTTAGAAGAAGGAAACCTGACTGACATGAGTGACGAAGTGGGACTCATTGACTTGTGAGGTGCATAGCTGGGTGTGACGTGCTTCTCTCGAAGGAGGAATGAAGAAGAAGTAGGAAGGGGAGGATGACGGGAAAAAAGAAGGAGGACGAGGAGAAGAAACAAGAGAAGAAGAAGAAGAAGAAAAGAAGAAGAAGAAGAATGGTTGGATTACACAGCTAGAAGAGTCATGTGCAGCGGTAATTGCCGCAACGTTGTCTGCACCCTCCCTATAGCGTCATCAACCCTGCAAAGTGAGGGTAATCATTGCTAATGTTAGCTGTTCGATTTCCCAAGTAGTCTTGTTCCATTAGCGATACGATGTCCTTATTTCAAGGCAATGGGTTTGAGTCCTCTTGTGTCTGGCTTTCATATGTTTTAGTGCGTCTTGTCGACCGTGTTGTATAGGGTGCGATATGGGATAGTTACGCTGTCAACCTGTCATGCATGGCGTAAGAGACGACTAATGAGGTATAGCGTGAGACTGGCTACGGCATCCCGTAGAAAACCTGAGATGCAAAATCCAACCCGTCATGGACAAGTTTACAAAGGGCTTGGCGGGAGTTGACTGAGGCTTATGCTCCAGTGTGGGGTGAAAGCCAGGAGGAGGGAGGGGGTGGGGGAGGAGAAGAAGAAGAAGAAAAAGAAGAACTAGTTGTGATTTACTCCCCTCATAGTAGAGTATGATGACGAAGAAGAAGCAGTCCAAGAAGAAATCGGCCGCATTTGTTCCGTACGCGATATGCGGGATTACGAATTGTGTCCGTAACCCCTTCATCACAGAGCTGGCTTGTGCAGAGAGAGAGAGAGAGAGAGAGAGAGAGAGAGAGAGAGAGAGAGAGAGAGAGAGAGAGAGAGAGAGAGAGAGAGAGAGAGAGAGAGTATGTGTATCACTAGGTTGAAAAACAGGGTTACTTGAAAATAACCTGATTACTAAAATAAATAGCCAGTTCCGAACTGACCCCAGTGTCGACCGTTATCCCAATTTGCATCAGAAGACCGACTCCAAACTTGTATCAGTTCCATGCCTGTTGCCATAAAATTACCTGTCTGGCTGAGAATTTCCCAAGACACACAGCAGGACATCGGAGAATAACCGTGGTTAATTAAGCAGCGTAGACGTTTGTTGTTTTGTCCCCCAATCCCTGACGAGTACTTGCAAGACATTGGCAATTTGTCCCGTATGAAACCCATTCTGTCATTGCCAGTTTGTCTGGTCTGAAACAGATTCCATTGAACCTTTTCGTTCTCTCTGTGGGTATTCTGTTCAATGATGCAGTTGGATCCATGGCAGCTTATTGGCTAGACGCCGGCCTGCCGCACCGATAGTCTTTGGTTCAATCTGCGTCGGGGTGGTTTGGAGTTTTTAAAATCGATCCAGCTTAAAAGGGATTCCAGGACTTGTTTTGGGAAGTAAAGGCAGCTAGCGTGATACCGACCCTTCATCCTCTATGTACCTTTTGGTCTATAAAAATATGGGTCAAGCTCCGCTTGCTTTGTGCGCTTTAGGTGTGACAAGAGACCTTTACTTAAATGATTTAGTGAGAGAACTAGGCATACCAGTGAACCAAGAGGTGCGGAAAAGACGCTGGCGATGGATGGGACATACATTAAGAATATCTGAGAACAGTAGAACAAGAAAGGCCTGTGCTGGAATCCAAAATGTAAAAGAAATAGAGAAAGACCTAAAATACACAAGGAAGAGAAGAAACAACATAAATGAATAATATGGGGAGGATATGGGCAGAGGCGCATGGATAGCTAAGGGTAGGAGTACTTGGGGTGAGTTGGTTGAGGGGATATGTACGCCCCAATGGGCAATACAGGGCGAAAGAAAGAAGAAGAAGCGATTGAGTACATCATATGTTATGTCCTCGGGTCAGATTGGTAGTGCGTTTCTGGTATCTCGACGTGCGACCGGTATTATGCTTGTTAAATGTCTTGACTCGAATGGTATTGAGGTTGTTAAGTCTCATGATACAACTGGTATTGGGATTGTTAGGTCTCATGACACGACTGGTATTGGGTTGTAGGTATCATCATACGACTGGTATTGGGGTTGTTAGGTCTCATGATCCAACTGGTTTTGGGGTTGTTAAGTCTCATGATACGACTGGTATTGGGGTTGTTAGATCTCATGATCCAACTGGTTTTGGGGTTGTTAAGTCTCATGATACAACTGGTATTGGGGTTGTTAGATCTCATGATCCAACTGGTATTGGGGTTCTTAGGTCTCATGATACGATTGGTATGGGTTTGTTCAGTCTCATGATCCGACACATATAGGGATTGTTGAATCTCAAGAACCGACGTGTATTATGTCTATTAAATCTCATGATTCGACTTGATATTCCGTGTTAAATGTCTTAATCCGATTGGTATTGTGTTATATCTCATGATGCGACTGGTATTGACTGAGTGGCACCTTGCCGTCTTCACAGACAATAGTTTGTTACATTGTGCTTAAAAAAAAGCACAACTATACCCCTCCATAGCACAAAGCCTGGGCTGAATTTTAGAGACCATGTTGTGACCATTCAGTATGAGCCCTTTCTCGGCTTGTATAGTTTACTCCAGAGGAAAGGTAACACCAATACATCTGAAGCAAGACAAGCTGCTTCAAGCTGCCGGATCAGCAAGCAATGCTCTTAACCGTCCGCCTGTCGGAGTTTCGATCCTAGACCAGTTGCCAACCAAGTCTTAGGGCCAGGTCTGCCCTGCCACGACATTTTGTCTTTAGGTTTCATTTCCTCGCATCAGGATAAGGCTTGTACCCGACTGGTAATAATTTTGTTATGTATCTTGATCCGGCTGATATTAAGTTCGTTATATCTCATGATCCGACGGGTACAGGCGTTGTTATCTCTAATTATCCGAACGGCGCTTGTCGTGTCTGACTAGCTTCTTATAAAATCTACTTTTCTCAACAGCTAATTGTAGAGACGAGACAGTGAATAATATCTGTAGACGAAGAGATTTATGCAAATTGTGACCTTTGGCGACATATTAATACCTTATTCCCAGTATTTGCTTATACTTGTAAAAAGCTCGCTTCTGCGGTCTCAGTGAGGTCATCGTGACTCTGTGACGACAGCAATTGTTTCACATGGGTGATGTTTCGTTATGTTAGGCAATTGTTGAGAGATTGTCTGTCTGCTTCTTTAGCTGCCTGTCTGTCAGATTATCCGTCTGTCTTTCTGTCTGTCTCTACGTCTATTATTTGTCTGTCTGACGATCTGCCTGTCTGTTTCTTTATGTGACTGCCTTTCTGGTTGCCTATCTGCCTGCCTGTCTCTTTCTGTGACTGCCTGTCTGGTTGCCTACCTAACTGTCTGTCTGATTTCCTGTCTGTCTGTCAGTCTGCCCGTCTATCTGTCAGTCTGTTCATATGTCTCCTTCTGTGACTGCTTATCTGATTATGCCTGCTCGTCTGAATGCCAATCTGTCGGTCTGTCTTACTGCCTCTCTTTATGCCTGCTTCTTTGACTGCTCTCCTGGTTGTCTTTCTGCTCGTCTCTCTGCCAGTCTGCCCGTTTGTCTGCTACTCTGATTATCTGCCTGTCCGCCTATCTGCCAGTTTGCCCGTCTGTCTATCTGCCTGTCTGTATGTTTGTTTCAGTGACTGTCTGATTGTCTCTGTACCAGTCTATCTGTCGGTCTGCTCGTCTGTCTGCATCTCTGATGCATCTCTGATTATCTATCTGCGAGTCTGTCTGTCGCCGGCTCCGTGGCGATGGTACATGGTGTTAGCTTCTCTGATATATCTGCCCGTTCGTCTGTCTGTCTGCCTGTCTATGTGTCTGTTATCTGTGTGCCTTGTAATACAAGCTTTCTCTTATCCTGTTCATGCCCTTTATTTCCATCTTTCTCATATCCTGTTCATGTCTGTTAATACGAGCTTTCTCGTATCCTTCTATGTCATTTATTAGGAGCGTTCTCTTGTCTTGTTCATCTCCTTTATTACGAGCGTTTCTAATCATGTTCATGTCCTTTTAAGGGGCTTTCTCTTGTCCTGTTCATCTCCTTCATTACGAGTTCTCTTGTGTTGTTCATCTTATTTATTACGAGCTTTCTCTTGTCCTGTTCATCTCCTTTATTACGAGCTTTCTCTTGTCCTGTTCGTGTCCTTTGTTGCGAGCTTTCTCTTGTCCTGTTAATCTCCTTTATTACGAGCGTTCTCTTGACCTATTTATCTCCTTTATTACGAGCTTTCTCTCGTCCTGTCCATGTCCTTTATTACGAGCGTTCTCTTGTCTTGTTCATATCCTTTATTACGAGCGTTCTCTTGTAGTTCATGTCTTTTTGAGGGTTGTCTCTTGTCCTGTTCATGTCCTTTATTGCGAGCTGTCTCTTGTCCTGTTCGTGTCCTTTATTACGAGCTTTCTCTTGTCATGTTTATGTCCCTTATCATGAGCCTTTTCTTATCCCGTTTATGTCCTTTTTGACGTGCCTGCTTTGATCTTTTGTCTGTTCCTTTTCATATCCTTTGTTAGGGGCTTTCTGTTGTCCTGTTCATGCCCTTTATTACGAGCTTTCTCTTATCTTGTTCGTGTCCTTTTTTACGAACTCGCTCAAATCCTGTTCATGTTATTTTGTAATCGATTTCCTCTCATCACCGGCGAAAGAGTTACTGGTGCAATCCATAAACCCGCATACCGCATTCAAAACACAGCTGCGACCGATTCAGTTCAGAAGTTGACCACCTTGCGTTTGTATTCATAAAATGGGTTGAGTGTCGGTCGTTCAAACAGCAGTGGCAATCTACGGAACTTAAACTTGCCAAGAACTCACAAACAGCCTAAAAATGATGGGGTTGACTGTGACGTACTGTAAAGGATATGCGACTAACATTTTCCCCCCTCTCTCATCATTGTTAATGTTCCTCTTCACCTAGTTCATTTCTCCGATCCTCTCACTTATCCTATTCATGTCCTTTATGATAACATTTCACCAATCCTCTTCATGTTCTTTATTACGAAATTTCTTTGATCCTTTCAGCAATTCTGCCCATATCCTTTATTATGAATTGTCTCTAATTCGTCATTGGGTCTAAAATAAGCCATTTACAACGGCATATTCTCATTGTGTTCTCAACAGATGTCCGACCGGAAGTATACAGAGCTTTGTCGGTGTTCGGGTTTGCCTCGTTTCGACCGGGCCAAGAGGATTGTATTTCCAGAGTTTTACAAGGTGAGTGAGTGTTTTACTGTTGAAAGCGTATGTATGGGATCATTTTCCACGCCTTGTTGGGTACATGTTGATTCCACCATTACCCCTACCCGGTTCAACCTCAAGGAGAAGTTATATTAGTGTCCATCCCTGGTCAGCCGCTAATAGCAGCTGGCCGATGTTTTACCCTCGCAAGCTTATTCATTTGAAGGTGATTGTTGTCCATAGAGGGTAATATCCTTATTTTTATACACCAATCAGGCCCTCGAGTGATGTTAAATAGTTGCATATCCTTTACAGGACGTCGCAGTCAACCCCAACATTTTTGTGGCTGTTTGTGATTTCTTGGCAGGTTTACGTTCATTAGTTTGCCATTGCTTTCTGAACGACCGGCACTCATACCATTTTATGAAAACCAACTCAAGGCGGTCTGCTGCCAAAACGCCGGCAGCTGTGTTTCGAACGCGGTTTGCGGGATTACGAATGCATGCGAAAATCCTTCGCAACAGAGCCGGTACAGACACGGTGTACATACCTTACAACGAAAGCAAATCCGGCAAACGGAAATGACAGTGTAAAAATGACAATAATAACGTAAAAATAAGTTACACCACAACACAAGGAACCGACTTTTCGAGCTTAGTGTTTTTTTTTTTTTGCACTCACTCGCTTTGAACTCAAGCGTAGTCCTTACACACTACTTCTAGTAACGCTGGGCTTAACTTTGCTTATGGATTAGCTTTATGTATTTAGGCTCCCTAAACGAATTTATTTTTACGGCGAGTTGCGTTGTGGTAAACGCTCCCAAGGCGGCCAGAGGAAACGCTTTAAAGACACTCTGAAAATCTCACTGAATGCTTTTGGAATTCATCATGACACCTGGGAGACTGCAGCCAGAGACCGAAATTTGTGGCGTGCATCATTACGCAAGGGTGCAGTCACTTGTGAGGCAACCAGGACTGCAAGAACTGTGAAGAAAAGATGGAACAGAAAAACCACTGCAGAAAATCCTCCTCCAGAAACGTCAAGCATTCTTTGTCCACATTGTCAAAGACCATTTCGAGCCAAAATAGGCCTTATCAGCCATCGTAGAACCCACGGCTCCATACTTTCAACCCCTCTGGATGAAATGAATGGTCATCATCATTCTTGATGGACAAACAACAACAACAATGTATTAACAGTGTCCCTCGCCATCAGGCGAACCCACTCCGACTCCAGAGGTACTTGCAATTAACGTCTCAAGTACGATAGGTCAAGGACGATAGGTCAACATTTTAGTCTAACTGTCCGGTGTAAGGGTTGAACCCCTTACCTCAGCATCAGCACACCGGATGTTTAAGAACACGTGTTCTTATCCATTCGGCCATGCTGATCTTCTCGAGCTTAGTGATCTTCATCGGGAACAACACAGACAGATCTATATAAAAACGTTAAATTAGAAAACGGAATTAAACATCAAACGTAAACAGAAAAATGTTTTGGTGTCAAACGTTATCAGGCAATTGCGCATGTTCTGTTTCTAGGAAGGCTGCGCAGAAGTTGAGCTATGGAATAAGAAAATGCGGAGCCGATGGTGTGCAAATAGTTGGAAATGGATATATAGAGGGGAGTCTGCAGAGATATACAATTGAATCTATAACAGTATTGATTCCCGCTGGATGGAGTCTCCATGGTAAAGTGGTCAAGCCATCTGAATCGGGCTCCGAAGATTGTGGGTTCGATTCAGGACCGCACATATCGTTTCACGAGTGCATTTTTCGGACACTCCTGGAGGTCGTCGCTGGAGCTACGGAGTTCGTGCTTTGTGCGACGCTTTTGGCAGCGCGCACTGCGGAAAGATACTTTTTTTAAAGGATGCAGTCCACAGAGTTGATTAAAGGGCGCTCTAGTGATGTAGTGAATATCATGCTTGTTGCCTTTACTTTTTAACCCCGAACTGCCAGCTGGGACTTCCGGTCCCCAACATGGTGGTTAGGCATTGAACCGTTGAGGCTTCTGGCGTGTTTATGCTTGTGGCTACGGTTTGCATTCGTATTTTCCTCATGTTGGACTCGTAGTACATGGTTCCGTCAGCCCTGCTACTGATGAGTGCGTGGCGCGACACTGTGAGCTGTTGAATTCGCGTGGAACACTTTACATCTGTCCGCTGTTGTTTGCACAGTGAACTGCATATTCTGCACACTGGCCAGCTTTCGCTGAATTTACTGAGTTGCCTTTTCGGTTCAGGAGTGCATTTTTTAGGAGACTCCTGGGAGTCGTCGCTGGAGCTACGGAGTTCATGCTTTGTGCGGCGCTTTAGGCGGGTCGCTCAGCGGAAAGAGACCAAGCCGTGTGTGTTTAAGCCCGGGTCAATGAAGTCTTTCTGGTGACGGCCGCTTCCATCGACGATGAGCTGTATTTTTCGTGGATGGCTTTTGTGTTGGAATTCTGATGGCGGCATTATGAACAGTATACCTGTGCGGGCTCTTGGCTTGCCGAGACTCCTGTCTGTTCCACTTTTCACATTGGGCAGTGAGGAGCATGTTGTGTGATATTCACTGACACGGGAACGGAGCATAATGGGGATGACCCGTTGCCGTGAAGTTGGGACCGCGAATGACTAACTTTTTACTCCCCCCCCCCCCCACTCCCCTTTCCCCCCTATTCCTCTTCGTCCCTATGTGTTATCGGAACACTAAAGAGAAGCTAAGAATAGTAACACTGCAACCTACCACTACATGTCGTAAGAACCGACTAAGGGGATATAGCCCGTGTACCACCGGGACTCCTAAGGAAGCAAAGAACAGTATCACACTGTAACCTACCATACTGGCCGTAAAAGGCGACGAAGGAGGCTTGGGCTCGGCTTCCTCGTCCCATCGAAAAAACTTTAACCACAAAAGCTACCCACCCAGTCAGTCAGGTATGAGTTCAGCAGCGAAAAAAAGAGTAACTAAACCAACCAAGAGGAAAGGAGGCTCTTCTAGAAACATTCACTGACTGGCGTGCGCGCAAAATGGAATGAATAAAATGTTATGACCAAATCACTAATGTAGAGCTCATGGAGAGAACTAGACAAATACCAATGAATTAAGCGGCGAAGAAAAAAGACTCTGGACCTGGAAAGGCCATAAACTGAGAAAACCTGGAGAATAGTATAACTAGGAGATACTTAATCTGGATGCCACAGACACGAGAAATAGAGGAAGACCTGAAAACTCACGGAGGAAGAGAAGTAGAAACAGAAATGAACTTATGGAAAGGACATCTACGCAGCATAGGATAGCTAAAGATGGGGGGGGGGGGGGGGGGGGGGAGTGATGTGGTTGACGGGCTGTGTCACATTGGGTGATGCTTGCTTGCTTGCGTTCGCTGGCTGTGAACTCCAGCGTGAAGTCATGTATGTCGGATGAGTACATCCTATTAGTTAGTTAGTTAGTCGACAGATCATCCTCATTGCACATCGAACCATTCAGTCCATAAGTGCTCGGATCCCCTCCTCAGCAAGTCCCGCAACGTGTAGCGGCTAACGACGCCAGTTCTGTGTTGGTTTATCAATCTTCTTTGGCTTCCTGCGTAGTGTTCTTGTTTGGCCACCCCTCTTTTAATTTGCTGCTCTCGCAGTCTGGCCATTGTTGTAGATTCACAGTCATCACTTGGTTCTCGCAAAAGTCTTACTTCTCGTAGAGCATTCAGAATGTCGGCCTGGTCCATGGCGCGTCCGCCCTCCACAGTAGCCTCACCTGCGAGCTTGTCAGCCCGCTCATTTCCTTGTACTCCCGCATGCCCTGGCACGAAGATGAAACTAATCTTTGCCAGTCGAGACCGCTCCAGAGGCAGCAACCATTCTCTTCGGATCGATCCCCTCCTCTATCCTCTTGATCATGTTCATTGAGTCGCTAAGGAAACAAGCCCTAGTGAATGTCTGTGTCTCGAGCCATGTTATTGCTTTACTTACTGCCATGACTTCCATGGTCAGGCTACTTGTGGTTTCAGTGAAAGCACCAGAGTCCTCCTTCACAATTCTCCCTCCGGCCCGAGCTGTAAAGGCCCATGAGCTTCTCACATGTCGGACGACCGACCCATCTGTGTAGATGACCGCGTCACCGTCTAGCGAATTCTCGAAAATCAACGCTTGTACTTCAGCCTCAACAGCAGCCGGATTTTCTTGTCTGCATTTTCTATCTAGTTGGATGCAAACTGAAAAGGATGTGCAGAAGTCTGTTGGCACTTGCACCCACTCCTCGCCAGGTTCTAAGTCCTCAAGTGAACACACCTGTTGAAGAATGTCTTCGGCTTGACCCATCCACGACCGTCCTCTTTTTAACCTGCTGCCCTTCACCTTCCTAATTTCACTATGCAGTGGATGTTGTGTGTTTGCGTTAATTCTGAGGTAGGCGCGTGCCCTGCAACCTTGTATTCTCTCTTCAATGGTTGGAAAATCAAGAAGGTAGCGCATCGCCCTGCATGCTGTATCTCTTGTACATCCAAGAATAATGCGCATAGCTTCATTCTGTATCCTTTCCATCCTTTCTATCTGCTTATGGCTGAGAGTCAGGATTGCCATTGCATACTCCAAAACAGACATGACCAGCCCCTCGTACAGAAGACATAGATGGCGCTGCTCACAGTTTGCTGCCGCCATCACCCGCATCGCTGCCAAACCCCGCTTGGCCTTTGTTATCACCTGGTCTATGTGCACATTATAAGCAAGGCTTCGATCAAACCGTATCCCCAGGTAATTCATTGCCTGCGTTCTTTCCACCGTCTCTGAACACAGCATTACAGTTGGTGTTGGAGTGTTGACAATATGATTATTCAACGAGAACCAAGTCACTGTTGCCTTTGTTGGGTTGACCATTGCCCCAGCTTCATCACACCAAGTACTTATGCGATTGAGTTCGGTTTGTAGTTCCACAGCAACCTCCTCTCTATCCTTACCCTGACGATACACTAAAACATCATCGGCATATGACAATGTCCTGCCAGGTCCAGTGATCTGCTCACTGGTGATTCTCACTGTGTAGGCGTTGAACAGTACCGGAGATAATGGTGATCCCTGTGGTAGGCCAGGATATATTGTTGTTGGTTCCGAAGTCCAACTGCCACATCTAAAAACTACTTTCCGTTGGAAGAGGGCTGCAGCGATCCAACTAAGGAGGAATGGACTTACGTTTAGTTCGAGAAGCTGAAACATTAAAAAATCCAGTGGTACTCTGTTGTATGCGTCCTCAAGATCAATCGCTGCAGCAACGGTTTCAGTGCCTGAGTGGAAACCTTCATAGACATCCTGGGCAAAGACTGCTGCATTGGTCCAGGTTTCTCTTTTTGGACGGTACCCACCCAGGGTAGGTGGGAAAACACCTTGCCTCTCTAGTTGGCTTGATATTTTCCTGGCAATTACCTTCTCCAGCAGCTTGCCTATTGTATTCTGCATGGTTATAATTCGATATCCCTGAATTTTTTTGTGGTCTTTGTCAGGCTTCGGCAAGGGAATCAGATAGCTGTGTAACCATTCCTCCTTGATGCTAGCACTCCCTATACTGTTGTTGTACATGTCTGCTAGTTTCTCTAGCTCATTGTCGGTACACCTATTTATGTCGTCGTATCTTATGCCATCAGGACCTGGAGCACTGTTTTTTGATCGTCGAAGCACAGCCTTGATTTCTTTCACTGTCACTGTGTCTTCATCCGAAGTGTTCTGGGCCTTGCATCTGTCTGAGGTGACCTCCTTGGCCAGATTTCGGCCTCCCATGTCTGTCTGGTTGCTCTGCTCAAGGTAGCGTTCAAAGAGGGCTTTGCCCTTGTCCTCGTCAGTCCTCTGCCAGATGAGGTCAGCACCTTGGAAGTCAGAAATGCTCTTATTCTTGACTACACCACTCATGCTTTTATGTAGTCGCCAGAACAATTTCAGTGACTTGTCTGTGCTTACTCTTTGACACACCTCTGCCCATTTTTCGCTTTTAACCACCTTGACCAGTTTTTTGAAAGTAGCTTACTTTTGTGTGCATCTCTCTTTCTAAGTGCAAGCAGGGACTAGGATGACCAGCTCTGTTCTTCTTGGCATTTTGCCATCTCCTTACAGCACTACGCTTATCCACCCAAGCCTTCTCCACCTCGAAACTCCACCACGGTCGCTGCTCCCAGCTTTTTTTTCCTGCCCTGAAACGTTCTGCGCTTGTCACGTCTTATTTTACTCACCACATCTTGCCCTGTACTGTCATACTGGAACGTCTTTACCTTTAGCTTGTGCTGCCTGGTTCTGCCTTTCTCCACCAATATGCTGCAAGGGTGGTGGTCGCTGCCATGGTGTCCTAGGACACCCCATCTACACACTGTAGTGAGTGAAGGTGAATCTAGCGCCAGATCAATAGCACTGTCCTCATCGCCCGGACGGCTTGCTGTCCTGGTGACACAGCCACTGTTGATACAAACCAGGTCGATGGTTTCCAGTGCAGTCTCGAGCTCCTCCCCCTGTGTATTGGAGGAAGTGTTTCCCCATGATCTGCCTTTAGTGTTGAAGTCACCACAGAAAATAACATTTCTCTCGTGGCCTAATATGCCACTTAAGCACTGCCACTTCTGGGCGTCCACACTGGCATTGCGGGCATAAACATTAACCAACACGAATGGTAGACTGGAATGAACTCTCAACGCCTGTATTTGTATATCGTCACTGTCCCAACTGGACATATCTAGCTCTGACGCCACCATGCTGTCGCGAACGAGAATCGCCATTCCCAGATGTCGTCTGTTGTAGAAACATTTGAAGCCGGCAATTTGGAGTAGCTGATCGCCCATTCTCGTCTCCTGGAGTGCTACAATGTCGTTCCTGTAAACTAGGGTTTCTAAATAGAGCCCGTTGTTTTACACTGGTACAGTTCCAATATAGAATACGGATATTCCTGAGTCCTAGACGGTGACACTTGAGTCTAAAACGCCTCAAGCCACCACGCTTACCTTGTTTCTTTATCCCTGCGCGGCTACCGCGCCGCTTCGGTATGTTGACTGCTGACTGCACGAAGAACACACGTTGTTCCGCCATGTTGAAAAAACGTAAACACAGACTGAGAAAGCCACACACGCTGCTGAAAATTCACTCAAGGATCGCTTCGCTCGATGCACGAACTCCGTAGCATCCGCGCAGATCTTGAGTAGAAACTCCTGGTTTTACATCCTGGCACACCAATTACACGCAAGAGATGAATAAATCCATCCCCTACGCGAAAAAGTTAACGAACACAAAACAACACGACCGTCCGTCGCCATCATTGTCCAACATCAGTGTGATGTCATACAGGACTGAGGTTTGTGTGAGTATCGGTTGTCTCATGTCTGGCTTATTAGTGTGCAGACTGGTGGTTCCTCGCCATGCAGGCAGATACTCTCCGACTTCGGAGAAATCATCTATCCTACTGATGTTAGCCAGGTCCTCGAAGTGACCTGTTGCCCAGGACGCTCGTCGTGGACGTGTCAGCTGTTCTTGGCCAGCATAGATCCCGGCCCTGGTGCATTTGAAACACCTCTGCGTCCCACATTGGGTGATAAAGGGACGCAAGAATAAGAAACCTTTACTCTCCAGAACATTTCCTTATACTCATTGTAGACTGTTAACGCGAGAGCCCACGTAAGTTACCAAAAAAAAAAAAAAAAACTCCATTCGGATTCGAACAGGTACACGTGTCGAAGGCTTTTCTCCTTTCCCCATTTTTTAAAACCCCCCCCCCCGGGGACTCTCTTTAATCCCCC
>JACEFZ010025603.1:0-26437 GCA_014155875.1 Cepaea nemoralis | reverse complement strand
GTACAACAACCGCATCTACTAATTGTTGCAGGTCCTGCGCATTGTCTGCAATTAATACTGTATCATCTGCATATCTGTAACAGATCACGCAGAGTCTGAACATAACGTAATGCAACTGCATATATCAAGTCAAGGCTCCGGCCAAAGTGTAAACGTGTCGGTTTATTGGTCAAGGTATAAAAGTATGTACAGCAAATTGGAAACACCTCTTGTTAGTTTGCAGGGCGAGTTGGAAATGAACTATGTTTTTCTTCTACGTCACGCGTGAGCATCCCTAACAACTAGTCCAATCGTGCTCACGCGTGCATCATTCACCACCTATTCATTTCCCAAACCCTTTTCTATTGCACACCATCTATCTCCTAAACTACTAACAGAGATGGTGCTCTGTTATATTCCTCCCTTTCTTTAAGAAGACTTTTCTTGAAAAGTCTTAATCCCTAACCTACTTATTCTAATTATGCTTTCCCTCACTAAAACCTTAACCCCAATATTATTTCTCCAACCCATCTTAAACTAACCCCCTCTTAACCAATGAACTTTATTTCTACTCCTTCGATTCCAATTCTCCGCTTGTCTCTTATAGGTAACCGCTAGGTTCTTTTCGTGAAGTGATACTTCTTCTTCGTTTCCGTATATGAGCCAACAAGGTTTCATTTGTTTTAAAAAAACACAATTACCTTCTCCAGCAGCTTGCCTATTGTATTCTGCATGGTTATAATTCGATATCCCTGAATTTTCTTGTGGTCTTTGCAAGGGAATCAGATAGCTGTGTAACCATTCCTCCTTGATGCTAGCACTCCCTATACTGTTGTTGTACATGTCTGCTAGTTTCTCTAGCTCATTGTCGGTACACCTATTTATGTCGTCGTATCTTATGCCATCAGGACCTGGAGCACTGTTTTTTGATCGTCGAAGCACAGCCTTGATTTCTTGCACTGTCACTGTGTCTTCATCCGAAGTGTTCTGGGCCTTGCCAGGAATTGCCAGGAAAATATCAAGCCAACTAGAGAGGCAAGGTGTTTTCCCACCTACCCTGGGTGGGTACCGTCCAAAAAGAGAAACCTGGACCAATGCAGCAGTCTTTGCCCACGATGTCTATGAAGGTTTCCACTCAGGCACTGAAACCGTTGCTGCAGCGATTGATCTTGAGGACGCATACAACAGAGTACCACTGGATTTTTTAGTGTTTCAGCTTCTTGAACTAAACGTAAGTCCATTCCTCCTTAGTTGGATCGCTGCAGCTCTCTTCCAACGGAAAGTAGTTTTTAGATGTGGCAGTTGGACTTCGGAACCAACAACAATATATCCTGGCCTACCACAGGGATCACCATTATCTCCGGTACTGTTCAACGCCTACACAGTGAGAATCACCAGTGAGCAGATCACTGGACCTGGCAGGACATTGTCATATGCCGATGATGTTTTAGTGTATCGTCAGGGTAAGGATAGAGAGGAGGTTGCTGTGGAACTACAAACCGAACTCAATCGCATAAGTACTTGGTGTGATGAAGCTGGGGCAATGGTCAACCCAACAAAGGCAACAGTGACTTGGTTCTCGTTGAATAATCATATTGTCAACAATCCAACACCAACTGTAATGCTGTGTTCAGAGACGGTGGAAAGAACGCAGGCAATGAATTACCTGGGGATACGGTTTGATCGAAGCCTTGCTTATAATGTGCACATAGACCAGGTGATAACAAAGGCCAAGCGGGGTTTGGCAGCGATGCGGGTGATGGCGGCAGTAAACTGTGAGCAGCGCCATCTATGTCTTCTGTACGAGGGGCTGGTCATGTCTGTTTTGGAGTATGCAATGGCAATCCTGACTCTCAGCCATAAGCAGATAGAAAGGATGGAAAGGATACAGAATGAAGCTATGCGCATTATTCTTGGATGTACAAGAGATACAGCATGCAGGGCGATGCGCTACCTTCTTGATTTTCCAACCATTGAAGAGAGAATACAAGTTTGCAGGGCACGCGCCTACCTCAGAATTAACGCAAACACACAACATCCACTGCATAGTGAAATTAGGAAGGTGAAGGGCAGCAGGTTAAAAAGAGGACGGTCGTGGATGGGTCAAGCCGAAGACATTCTTCAACAGGTGTGTTCACTTGAGGACTTAGAACCTGGCGAGGAGTGGGTGCAAGTGCCAACAGACTTCTGCACATCCTTTTCAGTTTGCATCCAACTAGATAGAAAATGCAGACAAGAAAATCCGGCTGCTGTTGAGGCTGAAGTACAAGCGTTGATTTTCGAGAATTCGCTAGACAGGTGACGCGGTCATCTACACAGATGGGTCGGTCGTCCGACATGTGAGAAGCTCATGGGCCTTTACAGCTCGGGCCGGAGGGAGAATTGTGAAGGAGGACTCTGGTGCTTTCACTGAAACCACAAGTAGCCTGACCATGGAAGTCATGGCAGTAAGTAAAGCAATAACATGGCTCGAGACACAGACATTCACTAGGGCTTGTTTCCTTAGCGACTCAATGAACATGATCAAGAGGATAGAGGAGGGGTCGATCCGAAGAGAATGGTTGCTGCCTCTGAAGCGGTCTCGGCTGGCAAAGATTAGTTTCATCTTCGTGCCAGGGCATGCGGGAGTACAAGGAAATGAGCGGGCTGACAAGCTCGCAGGTGAGGCTACTGTGGAGGGCGGACGCGCCATGGACCAGGCTGACATTCTGAATGCTCTACGAGAAGTGAGACTTTTGCGAGAACCAAGTGATGACTGTGAATCTACAACAATGGCCAGACTGCGAGAGCAGCAAATTAAAAGAGGGGTGGCCAAACAAGAACACTACGCAGGAAGCCAAAGAAGATTGATAAACCAACACAGAACTGGCGTCGTTAGCCGCTACACGCTGCGGGATTTGCTGAGGAGGGGATCCGAGCACTTATGGACTGAATGGTTCGATGTGCAACGAGGATGATCTGTCGACTAACTAACTAACTAACTAAAAAAAACACAGTTCATAAGGAAATCCACATCTATATAGGTATCTATTATACATCATAATATTTCTGCCTTACAAAATCTCAGTTTTATACAACTCATCACAACATCTATGTGTACCTTTTCGAAATACTTCTTCTTCTCTTCATAAGCGATCCGCTTAACCTTTTTCATTACGATCATATATACCAATATCTGATCTCAACTCTTACTCTTCTGATACTACCTCAAAACTCCCTATCGTCATCACTAACAATATTACCTCAACATTGCTAATTCTCCACTTTCAACCAACCTGAAATCACTCGCACACGATAGGAAGACAAAGAATCGGTGCGCACCGGAAAGTCAAAGAACTAGAATGGTTCTTTACAAAAACCACACTCACACTTACCCCCCTATGTCGCCCTTAGACTTTATGTAATAAAGTCTACAACAATTACATATCTTCCACAGTTCAATTATACCACGTATTATGGCAATTTCACAGTTTGCGCTAATATCTACAGCATCAAGCATCAAGCACCAAAAATATTATTCACTCCTAAATGTCTATATATTACAGACAGTACACAAATCATTATGGCTCTGAACCTTACCTCAACCATAGCAACCTCGCATTGTGGGCCTACCACTCAAAACCTCCAACATTATAAACATCACCTACTAAAATATAACCAAATCTCTCCCATACCTCCCTCAGGAATACTCCATATCAGAATTCCCTATTAATCTCGTCGAAAACTTCAGCAATCCACTAATGTCCATTTATTATGGGCATTTCACAAGAAAATACCGTCACTGAACTCATGTCTGTGACCTTCTAACCTATCTACCCCATCACTGCCTGCAATAAACTTTATTCTTTATCAGTCCATATATCACGGACCCCTAAAATCTCATGTCATTTTATCTAAGTTTGCTGTGACCACAGCACTCCACACTGACAATGTCCATTTCTCACGAACATACTTACTTCCCTTTACTATTGTACTGATATCTATATAATTATTCTTCGGAGTAAAACATGGCATTCAATTCATGTTTTACTATTTGTCCTCACACTGTCTGGCGCAGCACTTATTATAAAGCATTACCCACGTCTGCTTCTTCTAAAACCCAGCAAACACATGGTGCTCACCCCATGGTAAACCTACTACTAACAAGGTGATATGTCTCTATTTTTAATATGGACCTGTTTAATTTTCTAACTCCCCACAACTGAACGTCAAAGGAAAACTAATTTAAACATAGTCAGGGCAACTCAATAAGTAACATCATTATAACTTTGTAAATGAAAATTAATAAACAAAGTAATATGCTAATATTTAACCAAAGTAAGCTAATTAAACTCACGATTCGTGAATAACTGGAGTCATGACAAATCAAAATAGAACAATAATATCACCCCTCCCTGGTTTTCAACCGTTTATCCCCAACATTTTTCAAAATAAAATAAGCATCAATTAAAAGAAAATATCTAGTGTTATCTAACACTACTGGTCTCTTTTACGGACCAGTAGTTTGTACGCAAAAGACTGAAAACACAACAATCCTATTCTAAAATCAAATGGCAATCATTTTACAAAACCTAGTCAATCAAAAAATAATATAACATACCATACATATTCAATTAAAACCAACTGCTTATAGTACCCAAACAACATTGGTCACTTATACGAACCAATGTAATACATATCTATGAACCCAAGTCATGCCTATTCCGCTATTCTTACAACAGTAAAAAAAACAACAACTCAATGCTAGGCCAATTATTAACCTGCATTAATCCCAATATATATATATATATATATATATATATTATATATATATATATATATATATATATATATATATATATATATTATATATATAATATATATATATATATATATAGATATATATATATATATATATCATAACGCAGAACAATATCTGTTCCCCTCAAGCAAAAATCATTAATCAACAAATGACCATACTTTCTGGAAGTCAACCATTGATTATCTCCCTTCCTAATATTTCACTCTTTACAAAACTAATTAATAGCACATCACAATATTTGAAATATAAACCTAAACAACCGCTGTAAACTACAGCTCAAATAACTCCATCTACTACTAGTATGGCGGATATCCCAATGTACTATAATTCATCTACCTACTAAGGGATATTGTAACTCGGCACACCAGTTGTTTCCCTTGGATTTGATTTGTACCAAGAATTATTTTAACTTCTTAAACATTACCGTTTACTACGGTATCTCCACAATGCTACAACCACCCACGAATGTCTATTTACTATAGACTTCACCAACACATCTAGCTACTAGATTTGTCAATAACTAATTCTACTTTTAAGTCTCTCGTCTACCCGACGCAACTAATATTTCATTCTCCTGCATCAGTACTTTCCAACATCTCACCACAATAACTCTAAACTATCCTCAACTTTCTCTTAACTTCGTTCTCACAGCGCGATGGTAGTCAAGCCAGTCACACTTATCGGAACACGTTCTATAGTACTCTATTTATAATACTCCGACGTTCATTTAGCTAATCACATTCTCTCCTTCTCTTGCTTACATCACTCATCTTTCACTACTACTCAGGGTTACTCCTATTTATCTGGACTCTTTCAGAAACAGTAAACAACACCGCATATGACTAACGACAAACCTCACTCCGATTGGGCAAACCATCTTCTCTAATTTCTCAGTATCAGTCATTCTTGCTTCGACATGTCTCTGCCAACAATACTAAATCTGTTTTATGAAACGTCATTCAAAACGTTAACTCTCTTTCTGTCACCCTGTCATAGAATTTTAACATCACACATTCTAAACAAAAGACATCGCAAATTTCCAATCGTCTTCTTTCTACCTCTCAACTTTCGCATACTCACTTACTCTATTCTCTACTAAATTACCGGTATGCTTTATCAGCGTCACCTATCAACCACTCTTCGCATATTCGCACGGCGTTCGTATTTATACTTCTCATATGCACTGACTATTGTATACAAACAACCTCATTCTCATCTCATCATTATTCTCGTATCACGACAACCTGACGTGCCTATACTATTACTTCTACATCAAACAAATTAGACACCAATTCAACATTCTAGCAATTACTCACTGCAGCCTAAGCGTGTCGATCACTTCCACACACAGTGACACAAGATATATCAAACCCTCGTACATGCATGCGCTACTACTACTAATCACCTGACATCGTTCTATCCATACACTCCACTTAGACGGCGTCTAAATACCTCACTCCTGCTTCACTCAGCGTGACGAACACATGTTTGTCTACACTTATACTCACGCACAGACAACCCATAACCAGACGAATTACTTCAATACTCAACATGACTTTCACAATTCGACTGCTTTCTTATTTCCGCTTTTCTCAATCATCACAATCCTACTTAATTCTCCACATCAAATCACTCCGACAGTCAACTACTACTCACTTCTGCACAACCTCATCACTTCATCCCACACTATTACCGAGTCAGATTCTCTCAACGTATTTCGTCACGTCACTTATCAATATAGTTTTCTAGAGATCCGATTTCTTAATTCTTCTTCTTCGATATCTGTAAGCGTAAATAAATCAGGTCTGGAAAGCATATATTCTCTAAACTCCCTCTCTTCATCTTCTTCCGTATACGTCGGATTAATATCAATTCCTGACACCCTTTTTTTCGTTTCTTCCTCTTAAATTGTTGTTCGGTTGCCGTATCTGTCCTTGTTCTATATGGTTTATATTTACTCAACTCGTCTCCTGAATCATCAGTATCTATAGTTGTCCCACCAGTCCGGTGTTTACAATAATATGCGGTAGAGACGGAAACATCCTCTCTATAACCTGAACTAGTACCTCTTTTACTTCGGTCAGGGGTGAATTCTCTGAATGATTGAGCGGGAGAGTGAATGAGTGAACGGGAGAGACAGAATGAGTGAGAGTTAATGAGTGAGCGGGAGAGTGAATGAGTGAGCGGGAGAGTTAATGAATGAGAGTGAATGAGTGAGGGTGAATGTGTGAGCGGGAGAGTGAATGAGTGAGCGGGAGAGACAGAATGAGTGAGAGTGAATGAGTCAGCGGGAGAGTGAATGAGTGAGAGTGTGTGTGTGTGAGTGAATGAGTGAGAGTGAATGAGTGAGAGTGAGAGTGAATAAAAGAGAAAGAGAGAGAGAGTGTGTGTGTGTGTGTGTGTGTGTGTGTGCGTGTGAGCGTACGCATGCGTGTGAGTGTGTGTATATGAAAGAATACAGAGAGAGAGAGAGAGAGAGAGAGAGAGAGAGAGAGAGAGGAGAGAGAGAGAGAGAGATGAACAGATGCATGTCATGTAACACGCATGTTATGTAACACGCGAATCCATATGTTTGTGTATTCTCATCTGTCATATTATCAGTTAAATACCAGTTGATTTTATCATGCATAATATAAACTTATGTTCATTACTGTAGTTTGAGTGAGAGAGTCAGTGAGTGTGACTGAGAGACAGAATAAGTGAGAGTGAATGAGTGAGCGTGAGAGTGAATGAGTGAGCGGGAGAGTGAATGATTGAGCGTGAGAGTGAATGAGTGAGCGGGAGAGTGAATGAGTGAGAGTGAATGAGTGAGCGGGAGAGTAAATGAGTGAGCGTGAGAGTGAATGAGTGAGCGTGAGGGTGAATGAGTGAGCGGGAGAGTGAATGAGTGAGCGTGAGGGTGAATGAGTGAGCGGGAGAGTGAATGAGTGAGCGGGAGAGTGAATGAGTGAGCGTGAGAGCGAATGAGTGAGCGTGAGGGTGAATGAGTGAGCGGTGAGAGTGAATGAGTGAGCGTGAGAGTGAATGAGTGAGCGTGAGAGTGAATGAGTGAGCGTGAGAAAGAATGAGTGAGCGTGAGAGTGAATGAGTGAGCGTGAGAGTGAATGAGTGAGCGGGAGAGTGAATGAGTGAGCGGGAGAGTGAATGAGTGAGCGGGAGAGTGAATGAGTGAGCGTGAGAGTGAATGAGTGAGCGGGAGAATGAATGATTGAGCGGGAGAGTGAATGAGTGAGCGTGAGAGTGAATGAGTGAGCGTGAGAGTGAATGGGTGAGCGTGAGAGTGAAAGAGTGAGAGTGAATGAGTGAGCGTGAGAGTGAATGAGTGAGAGTGAATGAGTGAGCGTGAGAAGGAATGAGTGAGCATGAAAAGGAATGAGTGAGCGTGAGAGTGAATGAGTGAGCGTGAGAGTGAATGAGTGAGCGTGAGGGTGAATCAGTGAGCGGGAGAGTGAATGAGTGAGCGTGAGAGTGAATGAGTGAGCGTGAGAGTGAATGAGTGAGCGGGAGAGTGAATGATGTGAGCGGGAGAGTGAATGAGTGAGCGGGAGAGTGAATGAGTGAGCGGGAGAGTGAGTGAGCGTGAGAGTGAATGAGTGAGCGGCAAAGTGAATGAGTGAGTGGGACAGTGAATGAGTGAGCGTGAGAGTGAATGAGTGAGCGTGAGAGTGAATAAGTGAGAGTGAATGTGTAAGCGGGAGAGTGAATGAGTGAGCGTGAGAGTGAATGAGTGAGCGGGAGAGTGAATGAGTGAGCGGGAGAGTGAATGAGTGAACGGGAGAGACAGAATGAGTGAGAGTGAATGAGTGAGCGGGAAAGTGAATGAGTGAGCGTGAGAGTGAATGAGTGAGCGGGAGAGTGAATGAGTGAGCAGGAGAGTGAATGAGTGAGTGGGAGAGACAGATTGAGTGGGCGTGAGAGTGAATGAGGGAGCGTGAGAGTGAATGAGTGAGGGGGAGAGTGAATGAGTGAGCGGGAGAGTGAATGAGTGAGAGTGTGTGTGTGAGTGAATGAGTGAGAGGGAATGAGTGAGAGTGAGAGTGAATGAGAGAGAGAGAGAGAGTGTGTGTGTGGTGTGTGTGTGTGTGGGGGGGGGGGGGGGGCACGCTGGCATCACTACTTTTAAGTCACATACTTTTTATGTACATATTTTTATCCATATTTAGCCTTGTTTATGTTTACAACATTCATTTCACAATGTTTATTTTTCTTCCTATGTAAATGTATAATGCTCTTGATGAACGAAAGACGAGTGATTGGAAGGGCCGAATGTAAGACGGGCCTGCGCGCCCAATTTGTGACCCTAATAAAGTTGATTTGATTTGATTTGATTTGATTTGTCTTTACCTGATGAAGTTGACATACCAGTCGTCGTACCTCTATTAACTATCATACTATTTGTATTCCTTTCCCTAATACTTTTCCTCGCCTGTCTTTTGACGTCGTTGATTTTCGTCTGTCTATCTTCCTTTATTTCAATTATGTCTCCTTTTTCCTGAGGAGTTTTTATAATTTGCACTAACTCAGTTTGACTTGCTTTTGTTATCTTGTTGGCTGGTTGTATCTGGGTTTTCTTTTCTACTGTATCACTTGTGTCTGTGTGTTCCGTTCTACCACTTCAATCACCTGCGTCTGAGTCTCTTGGTCTATTTTCTTTACTAATACCGTCATCTTCGTTTCCTGTCTAACAGTCATATTCGCAACCACCTTAGGAGCAGTTGAATTTCTACTTACGTGTTCTACCCTGTTCCTTGACCCTGACTTCAGATACTGTCTCCGTCTTTGTTCAAACCACTCGTCCCGTTTTTTTCTAGCAGTCATACTATTGGATGGCCAATTCCACTGCTTCCTGGGAAGGTTCCTATATCTTTGTTCATTATAACTGCTTCTGTACTTAGTCCTATCTGGTTCAACATAACTGTCTCTATATATCACGTTATGTTGTCTTCTGTTTTCATTAGATACTGTCTGTCTCCTATTATTCTTTATTATTCCATTGCACTCTACCTTAAATCTATAAGCCTCTTGTCTAGTCGTTCTTCTCAGTAACGTTTCCACAAAATTCTCTACTTCATTAACTGCCACTTTTAACTCTCCCAACCATGCACTGACACGTTTTAATTCTGTATGTAGGTAGTTCATACCTATTTCTCTATAATTTATCTCAAGCCAAAACAATATGCCTACCTCTTCTTCTATATATGGTTGCCCTAAATCTAATTTAAAACGACTATGTTCTCTACAAAACCGCGCTATTCGTCTGGTTTCTGGCATAAAGCACGTTGAAAGTAATAATTTGTACAGTAATCTATGACTTCTACCACAACAAAAGCGCTTCCTTTTCAACAAAGTCAAATTAGTGAATAAAATTATATCTCAAAATACCCCAGAGTATCTTCTGCCGCTGATTCAATCTAATGCAATGAACAGCAAGCGCCTAAATTTGTTACATGTCTCAAAGCCTAGATTGGACCTATACAAAACATGTTTCGCCTTTTCTGGTGCTCACTTATGGAATGATCTGCCTCCAGATCTGAAAACTCCAATGAGTCCCTACACATTTAACCGAAAACTCTTTCAATACTTAATCCATACCGACTATATGCCAATATAATTCATTTACTGGTATAATTGTTCAGTATAATTGTTCAGTATAATTGTTCATTATAATTGTTTAACTATAATTGTTCACTATATATGTGTGTGCGTGTGGGAGCCAGAGAGAGAGAGAGAGAGAGAGAGAGAGAGAGAGAGAGAGAGAGAGAGAGAGAGAGAGAGAGAGAGAAAGTGGGTGTCAGAGAGAGAGAGAGAGAGTGGGAGAGAGTGTGTGCGCACGTGCATGCGTGTGTGTGGAGAGAGTGATTGAGCGAGAAATGGTGGGGGAATGTGTCAGTGCATGCATTCGTACGTGTATGTGTGAGAGTGAGTGAGGGAGTGTGTGCGTGCGTGCATGCGTTCATGTGCATGTGTATGCGTATGTGTGAGAGTGTGTGATTGAGAGAGTGAGTGTGTGTGTGTGTGTGTGTGAAGGATTGTGTGTTAGAGAGTGAGACAGTGGGAGAGTTGATCTGTTAGTGTGTGTGTGTGTGTGTGTGTGTGTGTGTGTGTGTGAGCGCTCGCATGCGTGTGAGTGTGTGTATATGAAAGAATACAGAGAGAGAGAGAGAGAGAGAGAGAGAGAGAGAGAGAGAGAGAGAGCTGAGCAGATGCATGTCGTGTAACACGCATGTTATGTAACACGCGAATCCATATGTTTGTGTATTCTCATCTGTCATATTATCAGTTAAATACCATTTAATTTTATCATGCATAATATAAACTCATGTTCATTGCTGTAGTTTGATTGAGGGAGTCAGTGAGTGTGAATGAGAGACAGAACGAGTGAGCGGGAGAGTGAATGAGTGAGCGGGAGAGTGAATGAGTGAGCGGGAGAGTGAATGAGTGAGCGGGAGAGTGAATGAGTGAGCGGGAGAGTGAATGAGTGAGCGGGAGAGTGAATGAGTGAGCGTGAGAGTGAATGAGCGGGAGAGTGAATGAGCGGGAGAGTGAATGCGTGAGAGTGAATGAATGAGCGGAAGAGTGAATGTGTGAGCGTGAGAGTGAATGTGTGTGTGTGTGTGTGTGTGTGTGTGTGTGTGAGAGAGAGAGAGAGAGAGAGAGAGAGAGAGAGAGAGAGAGAGAGAGAGAGAGAGAGAGCATCACTATTTTTACGTCACATACATTTTATGTACACATTTTTCTCCATGTTTAACATTTTTATGAGACTGCTCATGACAAGTGTCAGTGTATGTGTGTGAGTAAAGAGTGCGAGTTTGTCCATACTAGTTTCAATACTAACGTGAGACATTTTGTATGTGTCTAGATGTGAGGAAGTGTGAGTGTATGTGGAGTATGTGTGTGAGTGTGGGGATATGTGTGGTGGGGGGTGTGTGTTTGGGGATATGCGTTTGGATGGGTTGGGGTGTGTGGTTTTTGGTGGGTAGTGGTATTTGTGGGTGTTGGTGGGATGTGTGGATGGATGTGTGTGGGTGAAAGTAGGGGTGTTGGAATGGGTGTGGGGGATGTGTGTATGGGTGGAGGATATGTGTATGGGACGGATGCGGGGGATGTGTGTTTATGTGGGTGGAGATGTGTGGATGGTTTGAGGAAGTATGTGTGGGAGGCGGTGTTGTGTGGGTAGGGGATTGTGTTGGGTGGATTGGGGATGCAAGGGCGGGTGGGGAGAAGTGTATGGTGTGTGGGTTTGAGATATGTGTGCGGTGTGTTGGTGGGGGATATGTTTGTGGTGGTATGGGTGGAGGATAGTGTGTGGTGTGGGGGATGTGTATGATGGGTGTGGGGAATATGCGTATGGGTGGGGTATATGTGTGGGTGAGTATGGGATTGTTGTGGTTGGGGGAAGTATGTGGGGGTGTGTGGGTGGGAGATGTGTGTGTGGATGGGGAATGTGTGGGTGGGGGTGTGTGAGTGGCTTATGGATGTGTAGGTGGGTAAGGGAGTTGTATGTGTCGGGGTGGGATGTGTGAGTGGGTGGAGGGTGTGTGGGGGTAGGGGTATTGTGATCGAGAGATGTTTGGTGGGGGGTGGGTGGGTGCGTAGTGGAGGATGTATGCGTGAGTGAGTGTGTGTTGGTGGACGGGTAGGGAATGCGTATGTGGGTGGGGAGAGGTGTGTGGTGTGTTGGTTGGGGATATTGTGTGGGTGAGGTATGTGGGTGGGGGATTTTTGTGGTGTGTGAGTGGGGGTATGTGGGGTGGATGGTTAAGGGTATCTGTGTGGGTGTGGGTGGGAATATTGTGTGGTATCTGGGTGGGGGATATGTGTGTGGTGTGTAAGTGGGGATGTGTTGGTGAGGGATATGTGTGTGTGTGTGTGTGTGTGGTGCGTGGGTTGGGAATAGTGCGTGGTATGTGATGTGCGTGTGGGGGATTGTGTGGTGAAGGATTAGGTTATGGCATGTGTGGGTGGGTGGAAGTTGTATGTGTGGGTGGTGGGGTGTGTGTGAGTGGATTGGGGATGTATGGGTGGTTAGGGAGATGTGTGTGTAGTGGGGGGGGGGGGGGTAGGGACATGTCAGTTGGTGGGGATGTGTGTGTATGGTTTGGGGATGTGTGAGTGGATGTGCGATGTGTGGGTTGGTGGGGGATTGTGTGCATGGGTGGGGAACATGTTGTCGATGGAGATGTGGCTGGGGGATGGGTGGTTTGAGGTGTGGGTGGGGAGAGGATGTGTGGGTTAGGATGTGTATGTGGATGGGCGTGGGATGTGTGGGTTGGTGGGGGAATGTCTGTGGGTAGCGAGTGTGTTTTGGTTTTGGGATCAGGTGAGGGCAGTGTGTGTGGGTGGGGGATGTGTGGGAGGGGGATGGGTCGGTTGGTGGGGTATGTATGTGTCCCTTGGTGTGCGTGTGTGTGGGTAGGTGGGGGTGTGTATGTGTCCCTTGGTGTGCGTGTGTGTGGGTAGGTGGGGGTATGTATGTATCCCTTGGTGCGCGTGTGTGTGGGTAGGTGGGGGTGTTGTGTGGGTGGGGTGATGTATGGGTCGGTGGGAGATGGGCTTCATAACATGGTAATTATAATTAGCCTTGTTTATGTTTACAACATTCATTTCACAGTGTTTATCTTTCTTCCTATGTAAATGTATAATGCTCTTGATGAACGAAAGACGAGTGATTGGAAGGGCCGAAGGTAAGACGGGCCTGCGCGCCCAATTTGTGACCCTAATAAAGTTGATTTGATTTGATTTGATTTTATATTTCTGGGTACCTGTAACAAAACTTCGTCTTGAGCTCTGCCTATTGTCGTGCCTACTCCAGTTAAACCCTGTGCCAACTAAACTTGTTCCTCTGCCATGTTGAAATATGCTGAAATAGTTTTGCTATACAATATATATATATAACCAAATTCACAATTATACTTTAGTTAATAAATATCAATAAGTATACCACTATAGTCGTATTTAAATTAGACAAGGGACGTAAGCAACTGTTTTTCTTCTGATAAAGATCAAGTGTTCAAATTAATTAATCAATTTTATCTAACACACAATGTTATGTTATATCAGTTAAATACCGTTAAAGGGCTGAACTATATTTTCCACGGGTCCAACAGGAAAGTAAGTCCAAACACGCCGACTGCTTGACAACTGTAGGCTTCGCAGAAACAAAACGAGCGTGTCGTGTTCCCCTACTCCATCACAGCGAAAGGAAAACCTCTGGACTCTCCATTTCACCCATTGGCAGGCACATCAGAATTGTGGCTTCTTTTCACCCGAAAAAGGGCACGTCTGGATTTCACCCGAAAAAGGGCACGTCTGGAAACGGCTCAAGCTGAGAAATGAAGCGATTACAATAGGTTCTCTTCTTCAGCAGGACGGCAACCCATTATGCCCACCCGCGTCCGAAAAGACCCAAGCAAGTAAATCGCATTCTTCATGACAGATATCTTGATGAGCTGTAGTTTCTCCCAACATTCAACTTAGTTGCGGCTGATTTACTTGACAAAGCGGCTCTCGTGAACAACAGAGCCCGGAGATGATCTGACAGCGGCTCTCACATACGACAGAGCCCGGAGATGATCCAACAGCGGCTCTCACATACTACAGAGTTCAGGATTAACTTGACAGCGAGCTCTGCAACGAACGGAGCTCAGGATTACGTAGCAAGGATTTGACCAGTGGCGCCTTGATAAGGAACACTGTGTAGCAAGGATTTGATCAGCGACGCCTTGATAAGCTCCCTACAAACGATAAATTCATAGAATGGTCATGTTAAAGCTCCCCGCAAACGACAAATTCAGCTGCTACCAAACTTTACGCCGTGGTATTGAAGAAACAGCCATCTTTTTGTCGCAGTAGTCCTATGATGGATTCACATCGTGCCCTTGGAGAATTTCTGTTCGTGAAGGCAAATTTCAACTCTGCGACATCCCATGACTTGAATCCTGGTTACTGGCAACATTTCAGACTGTAACAGATCACGCAGAGTCTGAACATAACGTAATGCAACTGCATATATCAAGTCAAGGCTCCGGCCAAAGTGTAAACGTGTCGGTTTATTGGTCAAGGTATAAAAGTATGTACAGCAAATTGGAAACACCTCTTGTTAGTTTGCAGGGCGAGTTGGAACTGAACTATGTTTATCTTCTACGTCACGCGTGAGCCCCCCTAAGAACTAGTTCAATCGTGCTCACGCGTGCATCATTTACTACCTATTCATTTCCCAAACCCTTTTCTATTGCACACCATCTATCTCCTAAACTACTAACAGAGATGGTGCTCTGTTATATATCTAATGTTATTGATGTTTCGTCCTCCAATGCGGATTCCATTTATATCCTCTACATTTCTTAAAATATTTTCACTGTATAGGGAAAAATGATCTGGAGACATCACACATCCCTGCCTAACACCTCTCTTAATTGGCTGATACTGTCCCACTTCATTATCAATCCTTATTGCAGCTTGTTGTTTCCAATATATGTTTTTTATAAGTCTAATGTCTTTCCCCATCAATTTGTAGATCTGCAAGCATATCCATCATTTTTACATGTCTAACTCTATCAAAAGCCTTTGAATAGTCAATAAAGCAAAGATGTATATCCTTGTTTACTTCTACAGCACGTTCAATAACTGTTCGCAGCATATACACAGCATTTACTGTACTTTCATTCTACAAACCCACACTGTCCTTCCCCTATTTCAGGTTGTATCTTCTTCCTCACTCTTTGCATGATAATTCTTAGCAAAATCTTTGTGATGTGACTCATTATACTAATTGTTCTATGTTGATCACATTCCAAGGTTCCTGATTTCTTTGGGATTGCAATAAGTACAGAGTTACATAATTCAGGAGGTATATCTCCAGTATCATATAATGTGTTCATCAGTCTGGTGACTTGCTCTAGTCCAAATTCTTCTAAAGCTTTAATCATTTCTGTTGTGATGTTATCTGCACCGGGGGCCTTGCCAGCTTTCATATGCTTAAGAACATTTCGAACCTCCATCTCCAAAATTGGCGGTCCTTCATTATTAAATCTAATATCATACTGTTCGTCTCTGTTATCATCATAAAGGTGTTTCACATAATCTGTCCATACATGTAGAATCTGGTCTTTTTCTATTATGATTTTGCCATCTTCAGTTTTTAGACACCCTGTTTATGTACTTGTTCTTTTATTAGTAAGTTCCTGAATACTTTTGTGCACTAATTTGGTATTTTGACTGTTGTGTTGGTTTTCAATTTCTAAGCACTTTTCCTCAAGCCATGCTTCTTTTGCCTCCTTACATAATATTCTGACTTGTCTGTGAATTTCTTCATATTTGACAGAATTATTTTTGTTGAGTCTTCTTGTTTCCATGAGGTGTAAAATTTCTTCAGTCATCCATTTCTTACGACCCACCTTCTTTAATATTGGAATAGTTGTTTCTGCAGCCACATTGATTGAATTCTTCAACGTTTCCCATTGATCATCCACATCCTGGAATAGGATCTCTAGATCAGACAAAATTTCAAATCTGTTCTGTACTTCTATGTTGAATTTGTTTTGCATTTCCTTGTCATTACTCAATGTACACAAATCATATTTAGTGTTTCCTGTTATATACTTGACTTTCTTCAACTTTATCCTTAATGTTCCTGTGAGTAATGGTGTTCACTATAACAATCAGCACTGGGAACTGTTTTTGCTAGTGTTAATGCGTTTCTAAATCTTCTGCTAATCAGAATGTAGTCAATCTGGTTTCTAATCCTGCTGTCAGGACTCCTCCATGTCCATAATCTTCTAGGGTGTTGCTTGAACCAGGTGTTTCCTACAATCATTTCCTGTTCTTTTGCCCACTCTACGAGTCTGTATGCTCTTTCATTTCTCTCTCTTAAACCATAGTTTCCTACTGTGTATCTATCCCCTTGATTTCCTACTTTTGCATTGAAGTCCCCTATTATGATGTTTATTTCGGAATTTTAACATTTCTTTAAGGCAGACTCTATGTCATTATAAAATTCTTCTACACTATCTTCACTGGATTTTCCTGTTGGGGCATATACTTGAATAATATTTATGCTAAAAGGTCTGCCACTTAATTTAACTAGTAGAACTCTGTCCGACACGGCCCAATATCCTTGAACAGATTTTGCTGTTTTCCGGTCCAAAATAATTGCCACTCCTCTATGACGATCTTCATCTCCAGAATAAATAATCTTGAAATCTTCCTCTATCTTGATGCCTGCTCCTGTCCATCTCGTTTCGCACATACCTAAAATATTAATTTTTTCCCTTTCAATTTCTTGTTTTATGTTCTCTAATGTTCCGTCGTTGTTTAACGTCCTAATGTTCCAAGTTGCTAATTTTAACGTCTCTGTCCTTGTCTTGCGATGATCAGTCTTTAAGCGAATCATGATATACTAGGCACTTTTAAAGAGGTAGTTTGCCGTTGCTTTCCTCTATGGCAGTGACCTTACTGGTCGGAGACCGCAGCCATTGACTCAAGAAGAGTTCCTCTGCCTGCCGTCGTGAAGCTCGAGGCCATGACCCACAATATCTGTCGGCTGCCCTCAAAATTTCATCCACCACCTGCCTTCCGTGGCTTCTTTTGAAAACTTCCAATAAAAGGAACACAAAATAACATCACATAATCCACAGGAAAACACTATTCACAGGGAATCCATAGGAAATCACACGAAGGATAACACTAAATAGCGTCCCTCCGAAAAGTAACGCTTCATTTTGTCGCCATTGTACCGGAAATTATGTGCCTACTGTACTCTGTCCTATTTCGGGAGTTAATCCCGGTATGTCCTCGTCATGTCCTAGCTATGACACATGCGTGTCCTGTGTAGGTCTGGTCCTAACACTGGTTTGGAGTTCTATCTCCTTCTACTGTCTCTTTCTATCTATACTCTTGTACAGGTCCTTATTATGTCCTGTCTCTGTCCTTTACTTTCCTCCGTCCTTGTCCTACTTCTATCTGTCTCTATCCTACTTCTATCTATGCCTATCCAGCATCTTGACATTCTTGTAATACTTTCATCCGTGTACAGCCGACATTGGCAACCACAAATAACACAGGGACAGCGACTGCATCTATTTCCGTTGTTGAGCTCATCAAGTGCCCTTGCCAGCTGGCGTAGGCGTTCATGTCTCTCCACAGATCTCGGTCTTTCGTGTTATGTACGATACGATTGATGATATGTCTCCACGCCACCGCCTCAGTCCATCCAGAATCATTTCTCTTGGTCAGCCTCTGCCTCTCTTACCCTCGATCTTTCCATTTGTCACGATGTTCTCCAGTGCCTGTCTTCTCAATATGTGACCAAAGAAAGCATTTTATTTGTCTCTTTCTTATTGTTGTATATAATGTTCTAGTAGTTTCAGTAGCCGATATCCTCCGAAGTCGGAGAGTGTCTGCCTGCACGGCGAGGAACCACCAGTCTGCACACCAATAAGCCAGACATGGGACAACGGATACTCACGCAAACCTCAGGTCCGGTATGACATCACACTGATGTTGGACAACAGGATGTCTTCATCCGACATACAGGACTTCACGCTGGAGTTCACAGCCAGCGAACACAAGCAAGCAAGCAAGTAGCCGATATTTCACTAGGAAACATGTTGCTATTATTATTATTATTATTATTATTATTATTATTATTATTATTATTATTATTATTATTATTATTATTATTATTATTATTATGTAGCAACATCTTGTTCAACCATTCACGATTTTTTTGTTTTTTGCGTTTTCCTCGCTTTGAACTCAAGTGTAGTCCATATACGTATTATTTTCAGAATGTGCAAAAACCGCATCTACAAAATGTTGCAGATCCTGATTTATTGTCTGAAATCAACACTGTACAATCTGCATATCTTATTCATATTATTATGATGGTCTGAAACCAGTCGTGTACTTCATTTAAAGAACAACAGATTACATGGTTCGGCCACCTCACAAGACTGCCCTGATGCCATCTACCACACAGAGCCATATTGATGAAATAAACAGATACCGAGCAAAGGGAAGACCACTTAAAAGGATGGAGTGATGGTATGTCATCACCTCACCTAAAGTAACCAGTAGATAGAATTAGAGGGCTGCAACTCTAGCCCAAGAGAGACAACCGAGTTGCTCAGACTAAGAAAAGTCCAGAACCTTCTCGAAGGTCAAACAGTGAGTCCATGGCCTACCATAAAATCATGGCCTACCATAAAATCATTAAGGCAGATTGGGCTTTTATACTCATGAGAAACCTGGCTCTCGAGCCACTTAAAGTGATAGAAACAGTACCACAAGAGATGCGAAAAGACTATGAATACCTTAAACAACGCATTCTCCAACATTTTTCTTTAGACACTGCAGGTTACCAACAACAATTTGCAAAATTAGCTCCCCAACCAAACCAAACATTCATAGATTATGTTAGTACAGTACAGGACATATGCACTAAATGGATAAACTCGGCTAAAACCAACAATAGCCACGATAAACTTAAAGAACTAATCATCATAGATAAAATAGTGAGCACCATCCCCACACCTTTTGCAAAATTTTTAAAACAGATGGATTGCAAAACCATCCAAGAAATTGAATCCAAAGGCAATGCATTCTACACAGCAAACAGGGATATATTTCAACTCAACATTAGCCACAATGACACAGCAGCTGCAGTAATAAATACTAAGTACTCCAAACAAACACAAGGCAAATTTAAACCGCGCTCCAACAGTGGTAAATTAGCAACATGCCAGTATTGCAGTCTGACGCACGACGTTTACGAGATGTGCGACAAGTCTCCGAACTATCCCCACCACCTAAAAATGATGGTGGATAAACAGAAAGCAAAACGTAACGCGTACCAAAAAGCTGTAAAATGTTACTTTTGCAGAAGCTGGGGACATTATTCACGCTATTGTGAAGGTCGTAAGTTATTGAAGCAAGCTAATGCTGCATTAGTAGCAACGTCTTCTGATGATGAGACTGAATCACTGATTGAAGGTTATAATCAGCATGACAATGAAAGCGAGCTTGGTAATGCTGTACATATAGTTAACACCATTGTAGATGATACATGTAACGCTTGCACGAAATTCCAACTAGATCCATCATTACCATGTGGCCACAGGATACCTATTGCAAATGAGACAGCCAACGCTGCTTTGTCAGCCACAGGGAAGCTAACATTTTTGACAGGCTTCGTGAACAGAAAAAAGTGCTCATTAATCCGCGATTCCGGGGCAACGCTCTGTGGGGTAAAGAAAACATTGGTAAACACCACAGACTACACAGACAAACATGTTAACTGTCGCACATTTTCAGGTACTATAGAAAGATACCCCCTTGCGATGGTCGAAATTCAAACACCATATATATCAGGACAACTTTTGTGCGCTGTCCTTGAAGCCCCAGTCGCAGATATCATACTTGGTAATTTACCTAACATCCATCCATGTTCTGAAAAGGAAATTAAAGACTGGGAAGAAAAACACGGTATCCACCACACAAATACCGATGCTAGAGAGAAACACCATGTTAATTTGTCTCAAACTGCCAAAATACCAAGGGAGACAAACACTGAGGTTATTCAAAAAGAATTCACCGAGGTGTACAACGCAGGGGCGGTCGAATCTTTTAACGAGACGACCGAATTAAAACCTCGAATTGAGGTCACTCCCATGCTACCAAGTACCAAACCTGTAAATGTGTTACAAAACACACACGACACAAACGCCATTACACGACAGACAACCCACAAAACCAACACGGACCAACTACAACAACCATTAGAAACATTCGCACCCAACTCAACTAACATCAATGTTGGAAAAGAACAGAAATGTTCAAAAACATTTGTATCAAAACCATGTCACAGATTGAAATTGCTTGTATTATTATTGTATATTTTATGTAACAATTGTATTGAAACCTCTTGGCACAGATCTCTTGAAAGTATCAGAACAATTTCTGGACTTGAGTACAAAATTTCAGTACATGGAAAAGTGGACATATTCAATTTAAATGGGTTGAAACTAGACTATGCTAAACAAGACACGGAAACGAGTAGACAAATGAAACGAACTGATGACAAAAACAAAAGGACAATCACCCAACTGAATGACAGTCCGTCCTATGCCAGACATGACAATGAGACAAATGAACAGACGCAACAAACTGTTGACAAAGACAAAACGACAATGTCCCGACAGAATGACACTTTGACAAACGAAGCATCGTTAACGACGCACTCTCACGACAACAAAAACGACGAAGAGATATGGACATTACCGACATTCTGTGATATCGACAACGACAACAAATTTGACGACATAAACAACGAAGACATATGGACATTACCGACGTTCTGTGTTAGCTACAACGACGACAAAACTGACGACATATTGACTGTTGACCTTGACGACGACGACAATGACATTGAAGACAATTTACAAACAGTAGCACCTGTGATAAATCAGACGGACATAGACGATACTGAAGTCCCTATACCAATCATGACTAACGACGGGAGCATTGACGACATTCATATCAGTGACACATTAACACAGCGACAACGGCAATACAATTTGCCTATCCTGGATAACTACAAACCTATCCTTTCTAACAAACCTTGTATTATCCTGGTATTAAACCACTTATTGCATTTTATGATATCTAACTTCGCTTCTCATCTACTTACCCTAAAACAAGTCTTCAACCAAATTTCTCTTTTCGGACTTACTATCAAACCTTCCAAGGTTGAAATAGGTTATACAGAAATAGACTTCCTCGGTCACAGAATTTCTCAAGGTAAATTACTAACTGATGAGAAAATTGTTTCCAAGATTTTGAATCTAGAAGTACCTACTACAAAGAAGCAGATTAGGAGCGTACTAGGTCTCATTAATTATTATTCCAAATTCATTCCACATTGGGCAGAACTCACCTCAGTTTTTTCTGATATGTTAACTAAAGATCATCCATCGAAAATTTGTAAAAGTACCAGCTTAGATGATGCAATGTGTAGATTGAAACATATTTTTTCAAATCCTCCAGTGTTACGATTACCCAACATAAAATTACCTTTTATCTTAACCACAGATGCAAGCGCCATAGCTATAGGAGGTTGCTTGATGCAGGAAGTCGACGGAATTAGACACCCTATTCTCTACGTGAGCAGAAAACTTAAGAAGGCTGAGACTCGGTATGCAACAGTTGAATTGGAGTGTTTAGCCCTATTGTTTTGTATACTGAGGCTCTCGAAGTTCCTTTTAGGGAGCCACTTCCTGGTCCTCACCGACAGTTCGCCATTGTTAGTCCTTAACCAAGGGTCGCCCAAGAACCACAGGTTACAAAGATGGCGTTTATTACTTGAAGATTATGACTTTGAAATACGCCATATCAAGGGCACCGACAATATTCTGGCCGACGTTTTATCACGCCAGTCAAATGCGCCAGTAGAATGACACTACTCATTCAACCATTAGCCATATTATATACTGTGATACTTTTATACCGTTTCATATAAGTGTACCTATACACCTGCTAAAGTACTCTTAATGATTAGTTTATTACAACACCCATGAACACGGTACTTCAAAAACTATACCATCAAGTGCCTAAACTCTATTACTAGACCATCAAGAAACAGTAACTGTGTTTATTTCAACCAGTAAGATCAACCAGAACAAACCATGAACACTGTAATATTTCATACGAAACATGGAAAAGAACCCATAATTTACTGTTGCTACAAACATTGCAAACAGCCGAAATAGTACGACATCAACTACGACACGCAAGAGACAGCTATACGAACTTTAACATTTATAGCAAAACACAGGAACAACAGGACGGCAACACGCACATCATCGTTGGAGTTAATTAACTAGTTAATTTAATTAAATATGTATTATATTTCCATTATTGATGTATATAAATTGTGTTAACCTGTAATTTGTACATATTCTACTTTAATATTACAGGCGGTGCCATTCATAGGCTAAGAAAACCCGTCCGATACAATTGTCTCTATTTAAATTATAACCTAGTTTTCCTTCATCGTACAGAAAGTACGTTTTTTCTTAAAGGGCGAATATCGCCTAGCCCATTGTTTCCAAGGGCAATAACATTTACCTTAACTTAAATTATATATTTTAATCTAATACTATTGTGTTTGAAAGACGAATGAATGAATGTGTGAAAGGATTAAATAAGAGAACGATACACTTGGCGGACAAATTGTACGCAACACGTATTTATTGTAATTTGTCTGCGTTTTTGATGTAAAAGTACATAACTTGTCTAATTTGTGAATACATGTATAGAACTTAGTTTAGTATTCAGCTTAGTTAGTAAATGGTTAACATACTTAGGTTAGCATTTAGGATATAACTAAGCATCACTACTTGGAATGCCGGATCATGTAGTGCACACAGTGCAAGGATTCATGATTGAGGTTATCCCAACTCGTGACGCTTGGAAATACACCATCCATTCAGCACATACACAAACCTGAAAACTCAACACTTTCAATTTAAAATACAGTCACTTTATTAGAGACATCAACTTAATAGTCAAACACACTAACAAACCAACAGGGACACATGTAGTCTGAGGGGGATAAGAGAACATCGTAACTACATATTTAGCATTAGATGACATACGAGAGTAAAAGTGTATTGAAATGCACTCACGAATCAAGATTTGAAAATGTACTTAACTAGCCAGGACTTCGGTCCTGTTAACTCTCTTTAACCAGAGATTAATTGTCTGGGCACCAATAGGGTGCGTGAGAAGGGCGAGTTGTCAATACAACTATTAAAACGCCACGTAACTTCGGTCTGATAAGCATTGTTAAGGACACAGGAGACAGAGTGATCTCTTTAGCAAATCAGACAAGTAGTGTATGGGAGAATACATGAGTTACTAACGCCATTATGTAGTTTACCAAGTTACTGTCCACCAAACTACAAACCCCAACTTTAGATGAGTCGATGACAGAATTAGAATAAATCTAATTAACCAATAACAAGCCAGATCAGGAGGGGAGAGGGGAATCCTGTCATCACCTCACCTAAAGTAACCAGTAGATAGAATTAGAGGGCTGCAACTCTAGCCCAAGAGAGACAACCGAGTTGCTCAGACTAAGAAAAGTCCAGAACCTTCTCGAAGGTCAAACAGTGAGTCCATGGGTCCGTGGACACTAATGTGGCCCGCCTGAAGCGGGGTCCACGAGGAACTCGAACAGGGTTACCGCCCGTCGAATAGCGACACGCGGTAAACCGGCAGAGGACAGACGGACTGAGACCAGGCAACAAGTGCCTGCCTGAGAGGGACTCGTTAGCTCTTTGTATAGAGATAGAATATAGGCTAGATAGTGTGCTAGTTTGTTATATGAAATGTTTGATGATCTATAATCTGTGATATGATGCTGATGTAAAGCGCGGGCTGTTAACCCACTGCGCCAACTGTAGATTGCCACAATAAATAGGCTATATCATAGCGAACGTATTTATTGTTTGTATTGATTAACACCTGTGTGAACCCATTAAGTTACCTAGACAAAGTAAGACGTTAACATGGTAACAAGAACAACTTTAATACCAACTTATAAAGAACGCATAAAAGCATAGAAGCCAAAGAGGATATCCTTCACTTGCTGTTTCTCTCATATTCTTTAAACCTCTTATGTTTTCACCACACACACACACACACAAACACACACACACACACACACACACACACACACACACACACACACGCACGCACGCACGCACGTTTCCAAAATAATACACCATGGGTAGTAGATCGCACGCCTTGCCTTCACGTATAAGGACGAAAAACTAGAAGGACCCGCGAGCAAGTTGCACAGTAAAGTAATCGCTAAAGTGTCTGTAAGATCCCTCGGCGCTAAATAAATTGAAAAGGTCGGGTCAGTTATCCTACAGACCGAGCTCGTGTTTCTAACTAGTATCGTCACGTATGCCTTGTAAAGTGACGTAAGCGTTCATGTCACTCTACGGATCTTGGTCTTCATTGTGCTATGGCAACTCTGTAATTGACATGTATAATCTGCTGATACCATCATTCATTATTTACCTCGGTCTCGGTCTGTTATCTTTGATCGTGCCAGGTCATCACGATGTTCTCCAGTGTCTCTCTTCCCATCGTATGACTAAAGAACACATGTGTGTCCCTTCTGTTAGATTATAGTATTTTACTTTCTCCTTATCGTATGACTAAAGAACACAGTGTGTCCCGTTCTGTTAGATTATAGTATTTTACTTTCTCCTTATCGTATGACTAAAGAACACAGTGTGTCCCGTTCTGTTAGATTATAGTATTTTACTTTCTCCTTATCGTATGACTAAAGAACACAGTGTGTCCCGTTCTGTTAGATTATAGTATTTTACTTTCTTCTTATCGTATGACTAAAGAACACAGTGTGTCCCGTTCTGTTAGATTATAGTATTTTACTTTCTTCTTATCGTATGACTAAAGAACACAGTGTGTCCCGTTCTGTTAGATTATAGTATTTTACTTTCTTCTTATCGTATGACTAAAGAACACAGTGTGTCCCGTTCTGTTAGATTATAGTATTTTACTTTCTTCTTATCGTATGACTAAAGAACACAGTGTGTCCCGTTCTGTTAGATTATAGTATTTTACTTTCTTCTTATCGTATAATATTCTAATTTCCTTGATCTGTTCTGGCAATCGCTGTTAGATAATAGGGCCCTAAGGTATTCGCAACATTCGTCTCAAATAGCACGTATACCTGTCCTCCAACCTCTTTCTAGGTTTGTTTTCTTACATTCGAAGATTCACTGCCATACAGCAGAGCAGGTTCGGGTTCGATAAGATAAGGACACACAGATTTTTTAGTCATGTCATAAGAAGAAACATCTGGCACACTAGTGAATGAAAAATAACCTAGAACAGTGGATCTCAACCTGTTTTGGTCAGGGCACCCTTTCACCATATGTTCAGAATGTCATCCCCCCCCCCCCCTTTCGTATTTCCTCCCGATAAATTCCTCCCGCCTCTTCACAGTATACGTAAAAATGGAAGCTAAATTTAATAACACATCCTAGAACAAGTCTAGACGTCTACATAAATCGTGATTTGCAGGTCTACTTGCGTTATAAAACGAATTTCAGGCTGCATGCACTTTATTTCGCGCTTAAGTAGACAAATATAATGTTTAGAGGAAATGTCATTTATGAATGTTTGTAAATTTAATTAATTTTTAACAAATAGTTCTTCTCTCTCTCTCTCTCTCTCTCTCTCTCTCTCTCTCTCTCTCTCTCTCTCTCTCTCTCTCTCTCTCTCTCTCTCTCTCTCTCTCTCTCTCTCTCTCTCTCTCTCTCTGCCAAATGGTGCATTATTTTCTGACCATCCCTCCTATTTCTTTCAAATAAATATCTCTTCTAATAATAAATCATACAATTCAATTGCGCATGCGTTTCTCTAATTACTTAGGACATATTTACAATTCTATAATAATATTACTTATAGTAATGCCTTGATTGATCACTACACTTATTAATAATTCTTTTCAAGCATTCTGCAGAATTAACAATTTTTTTATTAAAAGTTGCATATCCCTTACAGCAGTGCTTCCCAAACTTTTCACTTTCGCTGACCGACCTAATTTCCTTCTCGCTA
>JACEFZ010025602.1:0-29568 GCA_014155875.1 Cepaea nemoralis | reverse complement strand
TTTGCAGTGAAGAATTCACTATTTGGAATGATTGAAATTCCAGCAGGAGGAAATGAAAGACATTATCCCTGCGCTTGGCAACCTCTTGTGGTTTTGCCACAATTATTCTGCATATGCACCGACACTCGATCCTCTGATAATGTGAAGGAGTCGTTCTATGAGAAGCTAGACTCCGTCATCAAGGCAGTTCCAAACTCTGACTACATTTATATGCTCGGGTATTTCAATGCTCGTGTGGGCAAGGACTCGAATTCATGGCCAGTGTGCCTTGGAAAATACACATCGGTCGCATTGAATGAAAATGGGCACAAGGCTGCTGGAGCATTGCACCAGTAATGACCTTATGTATTACAAACTCCTTTTTTAAAACAAAAGAGATGCATAAGGTCACATGGAAAACATCCAAGATCCGGCCATTGGCACCAGCTGGACTTCATCATCACACGGAGACAACATCTGAACCATATATCATTGACTCTAAGTTACCACAGTGCTGACTGTGATACGATCATTCTTTGGTTGTTGCAAGGGTTAGACTGAGACCAAAGAGAATCTACACAGCTAAACACAAATCTAGCCCCAGGATTAATATTATTAACACTCACGATCCTGAAAAGTGCTTTCAGTTTCAACAGAACTTGAAGACGCTTTCACTGATACACCAGAAAATTGTACAGTAAATGAAAAGTGGGGTCAACTAAAGGAAACTCCTTATAAAACTGCCGTAGGGGTTTACGGCACTGTGGATCATAAGAGGCAGAACTGGTTTGCGGCAAACAGCGAGACTCTGCAGCCAGCCCTTTATTGATAAGAAGAAGAGAGCTCTCTTAAGAAACAAGGAAAGACCAACGCGTAACACTCTGAGTGAGCTAAGGAAAGCTAGGAAGGATGTGCAAAACGCTGCCAGGCAGTGTGCAAATGATTATTGGATCAAGTTATGCGAGTCCATTCAAACCGCAAGTGATAAGGGAAACATAAGAAGCATGTATGAATGAATAAAGAAAGCCTGTGGTCCAGTGATCAAAATAAGTGACCATTGAAAACCTTGATTGGAGAAATCATCACTGTTAAGAAACAGCAGATGGACAGATGGGTAGAGCACTATTTGGAGCTTTACTCAAGTGAGACCAAACTAGCGGATGATGCCCTCAACGCCCTAGAGGCTCTACCAACTCTTGACCACCTGGACACACTTCCCACCATAACAGAAGTTAAGTGTGCTATAAATGAACTTGCATCTGACAAGGCTCCATGTAAGGATGGGATTCCAATAGAGGTTATCAGGAGTGGGCAAGACACACTCTCTCTACAGATCCACCAGCTAATAGAGCTATGCTGGCGAGAAGGACAAGCCCCACAGGATTTCAAAGATGCAAGCATCATAACACTGTACAAGAACAAGGGCGACCGGAGCGACTGCAACAACTATAGGGGTATCTTACTTCCGTGTATTGTTGGAAAAGTATTTGCCAGAATTTTTCTGCGCAGACTTCAAGTCCTAGGAGATCAAGTCTACCCCGAATCACAGTGTGGCTTTCGACACAACCAGTCTACCATTGATATGATATTCTCATTGCGACAAATGCAAGAAAAATGCCGTGAACAGAATCTACCACTGTTTATTGCCTTCATCGACCTCACAAAGGCATTTGATTTGGTCAGTCATTAGGGTCTGTTCAAGGCACTAAAGATGATTGGCTGCCCACGAACTCTTCTGTCCATTGTGGAATCGTTCCACACATTCATGAAGGGTATAATCAAGTTTGATGGTACAACTTCTGAAGAGTTTGAAATCAAGAGTGGAGTTAAGCAAGGTTGCGTACTAGCTCCTACCCTCTTTGGAATATACTTTTCACTTCTACTGAAATATGCCTTTCGTGATCAGGATGGTGGTATATACATTCACTCACGCTCAGATGGCGGCCTCTACAATGCTCAGAGATTGAAGGCCAGGACCAAAATTAGGAGGGTACTCATCAGAGAGCTGCTTTTTGCAGATGATGCTGCAGTTACGACCCACTCTGAGGAAGAATTGCAATGTCTACTATCTGCATTCTCGAATGCTTGTTCTGAATTTGGTTTAACAATTAGCAAAAAGAAGACACAGATTATGTCACAAGGTGCACATGGGGTCACATTAATCTTTATTAATGACGCCGAACTAGAGATGGTAGACCATTTTACATATCTAGGATCAGTGGTAAGTAGCAAATTATCCCTAGATCAGGAAATCAACATCCGGATTGGTAAGGCAGCAACAACAATGAACAGGTTAAGCAAAAGAGTGTTGGAGAACAGGAAGCTTACTGCCAAAACAAAATTCCTTGTCTATCAAGCCTGTGTCCTTAGTACTCTTCTTTATGGCAGTGAAACCTGGACAACTTACTCACACCAAGGGAAACGTTTAAACAGCTTTCATATGCGGTGTCTGCGAAGAATTCTTGGTATTAAGTGGCAAAACAAAATCACAAATACTGAAGTATTGGAAAGATCAGGTTGTGTGACGGTTTATTCCATGCTCAGTCTTCGTTGACTTAGATGTATAGGACATCTTAGGAGGATGGATGATGGTAGAATACCAAAGGACATCTTTTTTGGTGAATTACAGATGGGTAAGATATCTCAGGGTCGACTTCTACTACGATACAAAGATGTGTGTAAGCGGGATATGATTGATACAGGCATTGATAATGCACATTTTGAGCAAGTCGCTTCTGAAAGTGTTGCATGGAGGGCAAACATCAGAAATGGAATAAAGATAAAGGAGAAAATTATTGCAGATAAGTCACACACAGAGCGTGTGAGACGTAAGATGGTGCATGGTGGTTGAAATGACCACGTGTTCACATGCACCCACTGTGAACGGACATTTACAGCGCAAATAAGCCTTGTCAGTCACATTCGCTACCGCCATTGGTAAAAGTTATTATGTCTTTTTAAAGCACAAACTATCGTCTGTCAAGACGGTAAGGTGCCAATGAATATGCTATTTATTACATGTAGTGTGCGAACGTGTGCATTTTTATACATTTCAGTACGTGTAATAGTTAATGTAATGTGACTAGTTAATATCATTTCTGAGCGACTCAGTCATCCAAGGATATATCAGAAGAACACATAATCTAAAGCAGCACGCATAATGTGTAGTGTCACTCTTAACTTTGTTGCAGATAAGGAGCTTTTTTGGGAAAGTCTCGAATACTGTGATGTTTGGTTCTTGTTCATTCATTTCAATTCAACTGATATCGCATTCTGGTTGAGCATTAGAAATGGATTAAATACTCTTATGATATTCAAGGAAGCTGAACTCCTTGTCAAAGGTATCTTTCCTCTTGGCAATAACGTTCTTTATGAAAATTTCGCCATCATCGTTCCTGGTGACATAAAAATGGGGAAGACTATTAATTTTTTAGTAACATAAAACTTAAATGGACATACTACTTGATAAAAGGGTTGGATTACAGAACTCGGTACTGGGTTATTGATCAGAAACATGGAGAACAATGAAAACATTTCAAACATCACTAAATGATGCATGTTTTAAATAATAATATTTATAAAAAAATATAAAATGTACGCTAAATCTTCAATGTGGAGCTCATGGAAATAACTAGGCAAAAACAAAGACACTGTCGCTGGTAGGCCTACTTTGAGAAAACCTTAGAAAAGTATAACCAGAAATGGGAATGTCTCGCTGTGGTGTCGGTTATTGATTCAATTCCATTTCAATTCACTTCTGGTTATACATTCATTTCTGGTTATACACATTTTTCCAGTGGTGCCCACTCTATGACCACGAGCAGCATGACGATGGAGGTGATGGCAGTTACACAGGCTTTCATATGGCTGGAATCACAGCTTTATACCAACGTGTGTGTACTAAGTGATTCAATGAGCATGATTCAGAAGGTCGAAGCTGGATCTGTACGTAGACAGTGCACTGAGTCGCTGCGGAAGTCTGTTGTCCGTAAAGTCACCTTCATCTTCGTCCCGGGACATGCGGGAGTCGAGGGAAATGAACGAGCTGATAAACTGGCTGACTCTGCAACCCCTGTAGATGGCCAGCCCATGGATCGTGCCGATGTTATTAACAACCTCAAAGATATGGCGAGAACAGAGGACTTTTACGTCAGTGATTCCACATAGCTGTCCAGGATGAAAGACTTGGGAGTAAGAATCGGCACAGCCAGACGCGAGAGGTACATCGGGAAAACAAAGCGCCTCGTCAACCAACACAGAACTGGCACTATTAGCCATCGGACGCTGATGCATATGCTGGGGGGAGGATCTGAGCACCTATGGACATGTCCGGAGTGCAATGAAGATACCCCAACTGATAACTGATAACTGACGGATAACTGATAACCAGAAATGACTTTGTCTGAAATCCACAGGCAAAAGAAATAGAGGAAGATATAAAAAGTCACGGAGAAGAGAAGTAGAGACAAATGAACAATATATGAAATACATTGACATAAATGTATGGGATAGTTAAAGGTAAGGAGGCTTGGACAGAGCAGGTTAAGGGCTCTTTGAAGGATAGAGGACAGAAGAAGAAGAAGAAGAAGAAGAAGAAGAGAAGAATAGAAGAAGAAGAAGAAGAAGAAGAAGAAAAGAGAAGAAGAAGAAGAAGAAGAGAAGAAGAAGAAGAAGAAGAATAAGAAGAAGAAGAAGAGAAGAAGAAGAGAAGAAGAAGAAGAAGAAGAAGAAGAAGAAGAAGAAGAAGAAGAAGAGAAGAAGAAGAAGAAGCAGCAGCAACAGGGGGAAGGTGGAGAAGGAGGAGGACTGAAACTATAATTAAAAAATGTCTGCTTCCGAATGCGTGTCAAGAAGTATGGAGTGAGCAGACCATTCATACACAATTCTGCTTCTACTCCTTGTTGTATATATAATGCTGGAAGTCATGTTAGTCCACCGCTTGCTGTTACGTGTGCTGCCAACATTTCTGATACAGAATCTTCACCACCCCACGCTGCTATTGCTGGCCAGTACATTTTCTCTATTCATCTATTTAATATCACTTCAACTCCGTCCCGACATTGTTCAGTTTACCCCTGTGACGAAATGACCCTGTACAATGTGTCCTTCACACTGAGTAATCCTCTGACGGCCGGCGCTTGGCGAGTGGTCTCCCTCCTGCAATTTTTTCCTGGGGATCCCATCTAAAATTTATCTGTTCTGGCGTTTTTCGAAACGCCGGAAATGATCGTTGAGTTTACGAGATGCCCCCGTCATTGGGCATCTCGCAACGGTGACCGACTGGTATGAGATGATGCCTCGTAATCGATGCGTTTGCGTTTGCGCCGAACCGAGATTCGAATGAGCGTTTTGAAATGCTCTACTCCTCTTTGTAAACCCGATCCTTTAGTGGGGCATATCTACTAGGGGGAGTGATACAGAAGAGGGCCTTGTTGCACTTCAGGGAGACATGGTTTTTTTACGGAATGAGTTGCCGGGTGTCATTCAAAAGGGATGACATGGCCTAAACGCCATGGAACCGTTAACTCTTTATCCACAGCGGATCATGGGAAAGACAAGGGGGTGGATTGCCACCAATGGGATGACCTCTCAGTCTTGACCTTCAAGATGAGGGGATCATTAAGAGAGGTTCTATCTGTTCGGGGACAGAGATCCCAGAACCAAAGCGTTGCTTCGTTATTTAATTGACTAATACTGTTATGTTATTAATGAATTCGTTTTAAATAAATTTAAATTAAACGTTAAGTATTAATTAACTGATGAGTTATGATGTTTAGGAGGGATTGTCCGGATGGCCACCCCCCAAAAAATAAACTACTACACGGAATTGGGATTAGGTGTATATATGTTGCGGATGAAGGATAGATGGAGAAAGGGAATGGCATCGGGTTTTGGGCTCCTATGACAAGGGTCAGATGGACTACACCAGTTTTTTCGAGACAGAGGGTCCCAGACGAGATATCGACTAGCTGCTTGCTCACGATGCACCCTTATGCATAAACATCCTTGCCAGGATAGATGATGCATATACCATGTTGTTATGAGTGTTATATATATATATATATATATATATATATATATATATATATATATATATATATATTTCTGAAGTGTACGATGATGGTTATGTGCATGTAAGTCGAAGTTGTAGCCGAATGCTCTCATCGACATCCTTGTTTTCAGAATCTGTTGTTTTTTCGCTGGAGATTCTGAAGTAACACTATGAAACTCATATGATCTAGCTCGCTCCAGTGCAAATCATTATGATGTATTATAGCTATACTGGGAGTGGTTCCATTACCATGAATATACATGTGTCAATGCATACGAGACACGTGATTTATGAGGTATATCGCGGTCTTTTCGACCAGGGACAACCGTGAAGCGTCTGACGAATTTAGGTTGACCGATCCAGATGGGATCTGCAGCTGATGCGTCTAAAATGGACTTGCGCCTGTAAAGTATTCAGGTGTACTCATATTATTACTCTGAGTGAGGACTCTATGTGTTAGTGATGATAACTATTCAATGTGAGTATTCTGAAGTGAACTGTTGTTAATATTCAACGAAGATGGCAAGTATCAAAATGTTTAGGACCAAGCCGGGCCTTAGTGATGTTGACAGTGTAGAGAGCTACCCACCTTCAAGATTACCCTACCGGTCTGAACATCTTGACATTGAACTTGACAGGAGTTATCCAACTCCAATAGTTGTCTGCAGTTATGATGAACTCATGAACACTGTTTTGGTAGATAGCTACCACACTCCAAGGTTAGATTGTTGAGAACAACCCAGTGATAGTGCTAGTGGTCGGAGCCACCACGCTCCTATTGGTTGCTGTTGATTAGATCATTCAATTGACATTATTCTGCTGAAGAGCTACCACGCTCTTGTATTGCTCTGCAGTGGTTAACATTAGAGGGGACGCCTGGAATCCTAGGGTCGCCCTGTTTCATCAAGTAGTGAGAAATCTGTTGTGGTTGATTACGTTACCGGGTGACGACATCAAGTAATTGTGTTGAAGCACCAGTCGGATATCAGGCAAGAGCATGGCTGTACCGATGTCTTAAACCAGTCGAACTTAGAAGACGTCGGCGGTGTCGACAAGGTAGAGGTCCACAGTACAGAAAGTTGGCCGGATGCGTTCACAGCAATGACTGGACGCAAGCACGAACAGATATCACACTCTACATGATGAACGACAGATCATCTTTAGTTCCTCTCACCTCTCTGCTTTAGAGATGTACATAGGTATTCTTCTACCCAGGCTTTTCAGCTATCCCACTTTGAAGTTATTTTGAATTAGTTCGGAATTAAACTTTGATTTGGGTATCATGCTTTTGAGTGACAATACGACTGTTGTCTTGTCCGAGCCCCCTGTGGGTGGGTATCCGTAGGTGGGAAGAGAAGAACTGGTGTCCCAGCTCGTAGGGGGCCTAGTAGACGGAAAGTCCTTGGGAGGTGGTCGGAGCAAGTGCGGGGGATATATCTAAGTGTACATTACCTGTCCAAGCCCCGGGGGTCTAGTTACAGCCCCTAGCATACCCTAAGAATGGTGAGGACCTATATCTGTCACTAATAACCAATTCGTGAGCGGTTTCGGACATACATCTTTGAATATGTGGGTGATCCGTTAAGGCCTTGAAGTCTTTTTCCTTCTGACTATGGATTACGTATGCATTGTCATCACTTTATACTTGTAGTACATGGTTCCGTCGCCCAGTTACTGAGCTTCGTGCGTGGTGCAACATCATGAGCTATGCATTTTATGCGGATAATTTTTCATCTGTCAGCGGTAGTTTATGTATCAACTCTATTTTCATACAAAATGCAGTTAGCCGGTTGCGATAATGCGTGTGCAGCTATTAATTATTCTAGTGCCTGCTGCTTCATCTACTATGCACTTAATTCTAGTGGCGGACAGTTGTGCTGGTATTCTGGCAGGGGTCTAATGCATGCATGCGTGTGCGTGCTGTTGGTTATGTCGGTACTGCTGTCTTTTCCACTTTTCACATAGGACATCAAAGAGCTTTTAGTGTGATATTCGCAGGCACAGGAATGGAGGATTATGGGCTGACTGGTTGCCATGATCTCAGAACTGCGACTAATGACAAACGACACTATGTATTTCTATGTGCCAAATATGTTCTCATAATTCTTCGATTGAGCCACCTCACAACTGTTGACAAGTAACTTCACACTCATCTGTTAATTGCATATGACTCACTTCCTTTCTGCAGATTTATTTCGTGCAATTTGTATTTAAACTCTCGTGAATTCTGTCTTATATGTTAACTAAGACATATACCACATAAATACATACACAAACATATATATGTCTCTCTCTCTCTCTCTCTCTCTCTCTATATATATATATATATATAATATATATATATATATATATATATATATTATATATATATATATATATATGTGTGTGTGTATGTGTGTGTGTGTGTGTATCATTTACAGGACATCGCTGTCATCATCAGCATCTGTCAGCTGATTGTTTGATTTCTTGGCAAAATTACGCTCAATAGTTTGCCAGTGCCTTTCTTAGCGGCCAGCTCACATACCTGTAAGTTACCGACGCGATTCGAACCACTGCTGATTATATATATATATATATATATATATATATAGATAATATATATATATATATATATATATATATATATATATATATATATAAGAGAATGTTTGTGTCTTTGTGTGTGTGCGTGTCCTTTATGCGTTCGCGAACTATCCATCCGATTGAGATGACATTTTCTACAGATATTCTTCTCATTCCCGTGCAGGAAACTGGCATAGTTTGTAAGTTTACAAACAGTTATTTAAGTAATAAAATTTAATTTATAATTAAATTATAATTAACATATTGCAAGGGGATTTAATTTAAGAAAAGTTATAAAAAAGAACATTACTTTTAGTAGCATTGCTATATTATTTATGTAATTTAAATAATTGTTACATTTTTCTCAAAGTTTTATAAAATGTTTATCTACAGTTATCTACAGGCATATGTGTTATAATATAATGATAAGATCTGTAAGACATTTTAAAAGTTTTCATAAAAATAATGCATATATTTAAATATGTGAAAATGATTTATTTTTATACGAAGGATTTGTTTTTCCGTTCGCTTGGCCGGAAGAAGGTCAGTACAAAAGTCACACTTGCATAAAATGTATATGCTTTACTTTTATTTTGAAAAGACATTGTTTTTGTATATAATTAACGTTTATATTTTTAAAAAAATAGATGCAATAATAGTTGGCCGCCTGTGCGGTCAACGTCAGGTGTTCCCAACATTTCATTCAATGTTGTGGGTGAAAGAGAACACATGGTGTGTGGAAGGACATTCAAAAGTTAATTTTTTTTTTTTATTTGGTTCATACTTTATGCATACTTTGTAAATATCTCATTTGATGTTTAAACGTCCTGTTAAACAGACCTACACAAATACCATACACGCAGCACGCCTGTTAAAATACTAAAAGGACATTGTTTTTGTATACATATAACACTTTTTTTTTGGGAGCACGTGTACACCTCGGACGACCAAATGGATCATCATGGTCTGGCAAGATTGCGACAGCGAGGGTTTACGAGGGGATCTGGCCGACGATCGACGCTCAGAGGAAAGACGAGACGGACATATAATCAGATTGCTACTGGTACTATTAGTGATGGAACTCTTCGCTGGCTGCTGAGGATGGGGACAGAGCGCTTATGGGAATGCGCCGAATGCTGTGATGTCGGTTCCTAAATCAATAAATCAATCAATCAAAACGATTAGCGTTTTTTTTTTTTTTAAAGGTGCAAAAATAGTTGGCCGCGTATGCGTTCAACAACATGTTTTCCCAACACTTCATTCACTGTTGTGGGTGTGAAAGAGAAGACAGACAGACAGACAGACAGACAGACAGACAGACAGACAGACCGACCGACCGACCGACCGACCTACTGACCGACCGACAGACAGACAGACAGACAGATAGACAGACAGACAGACAGATAGATAGATAGATAGATAGATAGATAGATAGATAGATATATAGATAGATAGATAGATAGATAGATAGATAGATAGATAGATAGATAGATAGATAGATAGATAGATAGATAGATAGATAGATAGATAGATAGATAGATAGATAGATAGATGTAGGTAGGTAAATAGATTGATGTAGGTAGGCAGGTAGGTAAACAGACAGACAGACAGACAGACAGACAGACAGACAGACAGACAGACAGATAGATAGATAGATAGATAGATAGATAGATAGATAGATAGATAGATAGATAGATAGATAGATAGATAGATAGATAGATAGATAGATAGATAGATAGATAGATAGATAGATAGATAGATAGATCCCTGCCAGGAGCTGGGCGAAGCCGGGGCGGGTCAGCTAGTATATATATATATATATATATTTTGTGTCATGACACGGAAGGGTGCCTGCCCACATACCGTTGGGATTTCAAGACGGGAAGAAGCATGGACGCCAACACCATTCGGCAAGGTACTTGATGATGATGATGTACCCAGAAACTTGCTCTAGAATAGTTGATTTCCAGATACTTAATGTTGATTAGTAGGTCTCTAGATACATGAGTAATTGATTTTCAGTTGCTCACTTTTGAATAGTAGGTCTCCAAACAGTTGAGTGGTTAGTTTCCAGATACTTACGTTTGAATAATAATTTTCCAGAAAGGAGTCGTTCATTGCATGTATGTGAAACTCCAGCACAATTTCTATGGCATTGTTCTAGGATAGATGATTAACATGAAGTGAATGACGTGTTCTGTTCCTACATAGACTACTAGTACAGACTTTAGTCTTTTTCTAAATACAGTATCATGTAAGCAAAAATGCAAAAAATACAATAAAAACAATGCATTCCTTTGGGGAATTTAAACACAAAAACCAGAGACAATAAATTGCAACACAGACAGACAGACAGACAGACACACACACACAGACACACACACACACACATATATATCATGTGCCATGCCGGAAAGCGTGGGCGGTCATGACTCGCCATTTCACTCGATCACCAGTGTCGTGGATCAGCTCAGTGTTCCTGTCTAGTCCATGCCATGTGGCCAAGCCATCCAGGTATTTTCCTCTCGGTCTTCCTCTTGATCTGTTCCCCTCGATCTTGCCAGTTGTCACTAAGTTCTCCAACCCATTTCTTCTCATAACATGTCCAAAAAATTTTGACTATATATATATATATATATATATATATATATATATATAAATATATATATAAAGTTAAATAATAGGCACATATGATGTTAGAATGTAGAATGTAGGGGATTTGTTATCCCCACGAACATATACCAGTATGGGTGGGAAAAAGGTGTAGTCAGTCTTCTAAACTCCTTCTGCAGTCGGCAGGTAATAAAACTCTAATTTCGGCCATATCTCAACAACTGCTAAAGTGTGGGGTTAAAGCTAACAAAGAAAAGGTCTTTCGTATATCGTATTAGACGACTAATAAACGATTCCTCAAATTTACAGAGACTGTAGAAACTAGGTAGTTCAGCTCAACTTTGTGTAGACAGGAAGATTGAATTTTACATGTGAGATTATCGTAGCCGGTCTCCCTGGCTTATGTGTTTACGTCTTTCTCCGTAATCCCGTATATTCTCGAGAGTAACGCAGCTGCGCGAGATTCGGTAGCGTTAGTGACTTACGGGGGTGTGTGAGCCGGTCGCTCAGACAGCAATGGTAAACTACTGAGCGTAATCTTGCCTAGTACATCAACAGCAGCTGAAAGATGCTGGTGTTAACTGCAACGTCCTATAAGGGTTATGCAGCAACAAAAAATAAAAATAATAATTTAAAAACAATTACCGTTGGGATAACAATTATCCCACATTAGAACAACATCAGTAAAAAATTACCGTGGGGATAACAATTATTCCACATTCCCATACAACCTATGGTCAAAATAGGGCATGATAGAAAAGACAGATTCACATAGAATGAGAACCTCTCAAGCCCACGCCTCCCTCACCTCCACGAAGTGATCTCTGCTCACCACAGTAATCCCACTGAAGGTGAGGGTTTCAATTCCTAGCGAGAAGATGGAAGGAAAAACAAACTACCTTCATAAATGAGGTAACTCTCCCACTGAAGAAAGGCTGGAGTCGTGGACACTGATCAAGAAGGTGCAGGGAAAACACATTAATCCTCAACCTGGTCTTTATTTGTAATGTGTTACGCCCGTAACTCTAATTGCGGCAGATTAAACACACAGTCAAACAGCGGTCTCACCTTTTCTCTCATAATCTCCAAATCTGTCAGGTTTACCAAGACATGCTCGTCCAGAAGGGCGTTAAACTCTTGGCGTAGACTCCGTATCATCTGGTTCAGCTGTACAGGAGGTGACCATAAAAGTGTAGATATTATTCGCAGGCGATGACAATAAAATGGTAGACGTTATACACGTGAGGTTACCGTAAAATTGTAGTCTAGTTTTAGTTTTAGTCGACGGATTAACATCACGGCACACGGGTGTAACCCATAAGTGCTCCTTTCTTCTCCTAACTCAAACCGGAGTCTGGAGAAACTCAGCTCAGTGCACGTACTCCGTAGCACCGGCGAGGATCCTGAAATACTTTGGGTAGATGTTTATTTCGAATTTTGCCCGGGCAGCGCCGTCAGGCTACTCTTTTCGATTTCCAACTGCCAAGGGATTTTTTACGTGCGCATCAATACACACGGGCATCCGATCTCACTACCCAGAGACCAGGGGAAATTTTATTACTAGAAGTCCACGAGAAAAATTCCTGGCCTCACCGGGGCTTGAACCCGGGACCTCCAGCACTCGAGGCGGACACCATACATCGAGACCACGCAGCCCCTGTAAAATTGTAGATGTTGTACACATGAGGTGACCGTCCAATCATTCATATTATACGCAGGAGGTGACCAATTGTAGATGTTATAATACACAGGATATGACAGTAAATTTGTAGATGCCATACATAGGTGGTGACCGTACAATTATTCATATTATACACAGGAGGTGACCATAAAATGTTAGATGTTATACAAAGGGGACGACCGTAAGTGTGTAAATATTGCACACATGAGGTGACCATAAATTTGTAGATATTATACATAGGATGTGGCCGCACCTGACGCAATACAGCGAAACATGTCAGACAATAAATCTTGCAACATATTGTTTGTGGATTCTGTGTTTCAATTGATATTCAACATAGGTTAAAGAAATAGTGTATATATTGTATATTTCCATATTTTGTCAACCAAAAATTACATTCAACAGTGGAGAAACTGAAAATGCCACTGATATTGAATAATTTGGCTACATCATTACAACCAATGAGGCAAGTTAAAAAGAAAATAGAAGGATACCAACAACACCAAAACAGGGGTTAAACAGCTTTAGGAATCTCTAGAATAATGGTATTTTAAAGTTAGTTGCATATCCTTTATAAGACGTCGCATTCTTTATAGCTCAGAGCATTTTTGTGCTGTTTGTGATTTCTTGGCAAGCCTACGCTCAGTACTTTGACATTGCTTTCTAAACGACCGGTACTTTTACCATTGTATGAAACACCAACACAAGGCCGTCTGCTGTTAAATCGCCAGCAGTGGTGTTTCGTATGCGGGGTTACGAATTGCACCAGTAACTCTTCGCCTCAGAGCCTCAATAATAAAGGAAACAAATAAAAGTAAAACTTTTGAAAATACACATTTTTTTAATGGCAATATATAGGCGTCAGTCTTAGGCTCGCTCTTAGGCACTCAATAAGAAAATCGAGCCTTTGAGCTTAATGTAAATGAAATACTCTTAGATTAAGGCGTATCAAGAAGAAATCAATCAATCAATCATGTGCCGTGCCGGAAAGCGTGGGCGCTCATGACTCGCCATTTCACTCGATCACCAGAGTCGTGGATCAACTCAGTGTTCCTGTCTTGTCCATGCCATGTGGCCAAGCCATCCAGGTATTTTCCTCTCGGTCTTCCTCTTGGTCCATTCCCCTCGATCTTTCCAGTTGTCAATAAGTTCTCCAATCCATTTCTTTTCATAACATGTCCAAAAAATTTTGACTGTCTTCGTCTAATTTCTCTAATCAGTCTACGATTTTCATTTGTCTCCTGTAGAACTTGGTCATTGGTTTTTCTATGTGTCCATGGTACTCTTTGCAGTTTCCTTAGAAACCACATTTCTGTAGCCATCAAATGTTTTTCAGCTTGACTGCACATTGTCCAAGTTTCATATCCATACAAAAGAACAGGCTCTATGTACCCCCTCAAAACTCTTTTTCTCGTTTCAATTGACATCTTTTTATTGGTCAGAATGTTTTTAATCTTGCCAAATCAAGAAGACAACGTGCCTATAATATAGGGTGTTCGTAAAGTCTCACTACACTGTACGTAGAAGAACAATTTTGAGAAATAAAGTACACGAGGCCATCAAAAAATGTGCTCCACAATCCATCGTGAAGCAATATGCAGCGAATGGTTGTCGCCTGCTGGGATAAATATTTGGACACCCAAAAGAATGGTGTTATCAACCGAAGAAATAATTCTTTGGTTGAACAAGTATTTAGATGATTGTTTAAAGATGTATAGCACGATTTCCTGATAAACAACATTAAGGTAAGAAATATGTTGAATAAGCTATAAAGAATACTTCATTAGTGCTTTCTAGAACCCCAAACCCCCTCTCCCCCCAAAAAAAACCCTTCCCCGCCACACACCAAATAAAAACAGAAAAAGAAAAACAGTCTCAGACCAAAGCAGTAATTATTCTAACTAATGTAATGAACTTCTTAGTACATTTTTGATGGCGTCATGTACTTTAAAGCACCCGGTATATAGGCCCTACATTTTAAAAGATATGAATATGCAAGAAAACTGTTCACAAATAGTATCATGTCTATAAAAGCAACATAATTGTCTACAACAAATGTCAAAGTGGCAGAAAGTGACGACATTGGCAGGCATGGCTCCTGGAATATGAGTGTCACTGCACACATCCATTTACAGCGCTCAGGACAGTGACGGTAAGGGGCAAGATAAACAAAGATGGGTGCCTGGAAACGGTGATTCTCAAAAAAAAAAACAAAAAAAAAAAAACAACAACCGCGAAATGTCTCCCGCCAAGGTCAGTTGAGAATGGACCAAAAAGATGGAAATCGCTACGGGCTAACTCGGGACTGTAAGGTAGATGTTCCAGAACTTCCGCGAATGACACCGAAGTTGTATGTGAAATGAAAACGTGGTTTACTAGAAACAGATCACGCAGTTCTATGCCGCCGGTTTGGGATGACTGATAAAACGATGGAATAAGTGCACCAATGTTGGTGGAAATTATGCTGAGAAATAAAGCGACAATGTATGTATACAAATAAACTGGTTTTAAGTCGTTAACATATGTAGTTATTTTTCTACAGCCATCTGTGGCTGACTTATTGACTCCCCCTCGTATTTGTCTAGTACCTTCCACGAGTTTCATATTGTCATATCATTTTATTCCCTCCACTTAGCGCATTAACCAATGAGTAAATGTTTGCAGTGTTTGTAATCGTTTTTGTTGTTCTCAGTGTTTCTGATCCATCCAGCAGTACTGATTTCACATCATAATTATCTAAGTTTTGCGTTCGATTTCCTGTATTTTGACGTCCAACACTTCCACATATGTCGATCCTTGGAGTTCCAGGTCAACTCTGCTGATGATGTTCCTCAGTGACTCCTAAGCCAAACAATAGAAAAATAATATAACAGACAATATTAATATACAATACCAGACTACATCAATACATTCTACAAGATTATATTAATATACTATACCAGACTATATCAATATACTATACCAGACTATATCGATTTACCATACAAGACTATATCAATATACTATACCAGAATATATTAATATACTATACCAGTCTATATCAAAATACTATATCTGGCTATATCAATATACTATATCAGACTATATCAATATACTATACCAGTATATATCAATATACCATAACAGACTATATCTATATATTATACCAGACTATATCTATATGTTATACCAGACTATATCTATATATTATACCAGACTATATTAATATACTATACCATACTATATTAATATATTATACCAGACTATATCTATATACTATACCAGACTATATTAGTATAATTTACCAGACGATATCTATATACTATACCAGACTTTATTAATATACTATACCAGACTATATCTATATATTATACCAGACTATATCTATATATTACACCAGAATATATCTATATATTATACAAATCTATATTAATATACTATACCAGACTAAATCTATACACTATACCAGGCTATATTAATATATATACACCAGACTATATCAATATACTATACAAGACTACATCTATATACTATACCAGACTATATTAATATACTACATCAGACTATATATACTATACCAGACTATATATATATATATATATATATATATATATATATATATATATATATATATATATATATATATATATATATATATACTATACCAGACTATATTAATATATTATACCAGACTATTTCTATATACTATACCAGACTATATTAATATACTATACCAGACTATATCTATATATTATACCAGACTATATCAATATATTATACCAGTCTATATCAATATACTATACCAGACTATATAAATATACTATACCAGACAATATCAATATACTATACCAGACTATATCTATATATTATACCAGACTATATTAATATACCATACTGGATTTATCAATATACTATACCAGACTATATCTATATATTATACCAGACTATATCAATATACTATACCAGACTATATCAATATACTATACCAGACTATATCAATATACTATACCAGACAATATCAATATACTATACCAGACTATATCAATATACTATACCAGACTATATCAATATACTATAGCAGACTGTATCAATATACTATACCAGACTATATCTATATATTATACAAGACTATATCAATATACCATACTGGATTTATCAATATACTATACAAGACTATATCTATATATTATACCAGACTATATCAATATACTATACCAGATTATATCAATATACTATACCAGACTATATCAATATACTATACCAGACTATATCAATATACTATACCAGACTATATCAATATACTATACCAGACTATATCAATATACTATACCAGACTATACCCATATATTATACGAGAGTTTATCAATATACTATACCAGACTATATTAATACACTATACCAGACTATATCTATATATTATACGAGACAATATCAATATACTATACCAGACTATATTAATATACTATACCAGACTATATCTATATAGTATACGAGACTATATCAATATACTATACCAGACTATATCAATATACTGTACCAACCTATATAAATATTCTATACCATACTATTTCAATATAATATACCAGACTATATGAATATTTTATACCAAACTGTATCAATATACTATACAAGACAATATCTGTCAACAACCTGATTTCGTGCTAACCCTTCATTCACCCCTTGAAATCACAAACACATCGTTGGGTGAATAGACATTCAAAATTCATGTTTAATTATATCTTATACATCTCGCTCTCTGAGCAAACACATTTAACAATCATGATTCAATTGTAATAGACTATCATTGATTAAGTGTAACTATGCTTTCTCTCTAACTCTACACCACAAGGGAAAACACAGATGTCTTGTCACACCGACTGTCAGTCTCCGTCTGACTCAATTCACATGTCTAGTCCAGTTTCTCGTCCCCTTCTCTCGTGCGGTTAGCTGTGCGGCGTGCTGGCACATTTACCACGTTTGTCAAGTTGTCCAGTCCTCGTCCTACAGCTATACTAGAGTTCAGTCTGTTTACGGGTTATCCCCGTGCTTACGGTATTCTGTCTTATTACGGGAGTGAATCCCGTCACGTCCAAATTATGTCCTAGCTATGACATATGCGTCTCCTGCCTAGGTCTGGTCCTAACACTGGTTTGGAGTACTACCTCCTTCTACTGTCTCTCTCTGTGTATACTCTTGTATAGAGTCCCTATGATGTCCTGTCTTTGTCCTTTACTTTCCTCTGTCCTTGTCCTACTTGTATCTATGTCTATTCTAGTTCTATCTCTGTCTCTCCCAGCACTCTGACACGCTCCCGTCCCCCGTCGCATTGCGTCACCAATTTTAACTCATGGGTGTGGCGCAATCTTTCGTAACAGTTAAAAATTAGTTTGGTCTAATTTTGTCAAGTGCTGGTAGGGTTATGTCCTCATGTCCTAGGTATACTCACTAACTTCTGACTATCTGATGTCACATTGTCGTATTTATCCACTGGTTTAATAATCAGTGTACACAATTGTACTGTGGGCTAGAGTAAATACTCCTCGCATTACACATATAAGAGCTGTATCGAACCGAAGCAATTGCCTTCCCGGCCTGCTTCTCAAAGTGCTGATTAACCGACACCCCATCCAGATTGCACTTTTTAGGGCACAATACATGAATATAAATTCATGCTCCTGTATAATGTTTTTCCAACTATAATACTCCTTGTGTGAGTACTGATGTTCGCCTATCTAACTTCCGTTTGTGGCGAAATATTCAAATGTATAAAAGTACTGGAGAGTTTTGGTCATAGACCACAACTTTATGAAGGGAAAATCCCAACTGCACCTCCCCGCGGTTGAGGATGGAAACACACTACGGTGTGGCTAACACAGCTCTGGGGACCGAGTATTCACCGGAATAAGTGGACAACTCTGCAGCTGAGCAGAGCAGGGCACTCACTTGTCCTGACAGTCGGAAATGGCTGTCAAAGGCAGAGGTAAAAAGACCACCATGTGAATGTGGAAGGCAAGGGGGAACCACCACATTATCTTCCCAAGACTTCATGGCAAAACATATATCAAAGTTAGTGAAGGACGTTAATGGCTGTCTTAGGGCATCCTCGTCCGGTAGGGAGTCATGAGCCACAGGTGACACCAAACTGTCATCCAGCTACTGATGGCAAAATCTTAACTAAAATAAATAAATTTAGAGTAGGAACATGGAATGTTAGGACATTAAATGAGCTAGGAAAGTTGACCAATGTTCTAAGAGAGATGGATAGCATGAAAATGAATATACTAGGCGTTAGTGAGATGAGATGGAATGTATCGGGCAAAATTATAGCTGACAATCACACAATAATTTATTCTGGAGGGGATACACATGAAAACGGTGTAGGAATAATATTAGACGAAAAAACAGCCAAGTCAATTAATGGATACTGATGTATTTCAGATAGAGTTATTATGGTAAAAATCAAAGGCAAACCAATAGACATAAATATTATACAAGTATATGCACCAACAGCAAGCAGTAGTGAGGAAGAAATACAACACTTTTACGACGAAATAGAAATGGCGATGGCTCAAATTGGATCACAAGAAATAAAGATAATACTTGGTGATGTTAATGCAAAAATAGGAAAGGGAAAAATGGAGGATGTAGTGGGGAATTATGGTTTAGGTACAAGAAATGAAAGAGGGGAAAAGCTAATAGAATGGGCAAATATCAATGATATGATAATTGGAAACACATGGTTTAAGCACCATAAAAGACGACTGTACACATGAATAAGCCCTGATAAGAAAATACGCAACCAAATTGACTACATACTAATTAATAAAAGATTTAGAAATGTTTTAATTAATGTAAAGACAATGCCTGGTGCTGACTGTAATAGTGATCATGTACCACTATGTGGACAAATAAAAGTAAGATTAAGAGAGGGAAAAAAATGGTTAAGAACATGAGACTTAATAAAGAGGTTCTGAAAATAGATAAAGAAATGCAAGAACAATACAGAGTGACTGTGAAAAATAGGTACAATGCAATAACTAAAATACAGGGGGAAATGTTAAGGGACTCCATTCATCAAACTAGCAAAGAAGTATTACCGGAGAGAGGCAAAATAGCTAAGAAAAAATGGATGAATGAAGATATCTTAAAACTGATGGACAAAAGAAAACAGAGTAAAAATGACAAACAAGAATACGCTAAGATAAATAAAGAAATAAAAGATAAATGTGGGAAGGCTAAAGAAAGTTGGTTAAACGAGCAATGCAAAAAAATTGAATTAAATTCCATTAAAGATACAAAAAATATGCACAGACAAATCAGTGAGCTTACAGGAAGAAAAATACGAATAAATACGGGGTGTTTGAAATCAAAAACAGGAAAGATAATATTAGAGGAAGATGCTATAATGAAGAGGGGGAATGAGTATATAAGAGAATTATATGAAGGAGAAAGGGAAGAATTAACAGAAGATAGTAACTTAGAAGGATCCACCTATTCTGAAAGAAGAAGTCGCTGACGCTATAAAGCGTATGAAGAAAGGAAAAACAGCTGGGCCAGATGAAATCACAATAGAAGAATTAGAAGTATTGGGAGAATTTGGAGTAGATATATTAACCAAAATGTTGAATGATATTTACAGCAGTGGATATTTACCCAGTGATATGCTGAAATCTGTATTTATAGCTATACCAAAAAGTCCAGGAGCAATTGATTGTGAAGATTTTCGTACAATTAACCTTATAAACCATATCACTAAGCTTCAACTCAGAATAATAATGAGAAGAACAGAAAATAAAATAAAAATGGAAATTGGTGAAGAACAGTATGGATTTGTGGAAGGAAAGGGCACAAACAATGCAATTTATACATTACGGACACTAATAGAAAGGTCAATAGAGAAACAGATAGACATATATTTGTGCTTTATATATTATACTAAGGCATTTGATAAAGTAAAACATGATAAACTTATTAAAATGTTGGAAGATATCAACATTGATGGAAAAGATTTAAGAATAATAAAGAATGTTTACTGGAACCAAGTAGCAGCAATTAAAATGGGAAATAAAGAGGGTAGTTACGAACAGATAAAGCTAGGAGTACGACAAGGGTGTGTCTTGTCACCAGATCTTTTCTCCCTGTATAGCGAGGTAATAATGAGAGAGATCAAAGAGATGCCAGGAATACTAGTTGGAGGTTATAATATAAATAATATACGCTATGCAGATGACACAGTATTGGTGGCGGATAATTCAACAGACCTACAACAATTATTAGACGTTTTAGTAACAGAGAGTGCAAGGAAAGGACTCTCCTTGAATATCAAGAAAACAGTAACAATGGTAATATCAAAGAAAATGGTGACACCAAAATGTGACATAGAAATAGAAGGGAAAATCCTTAACCAAGTTGATAATTTTAGATACCTAGGGGCATTTATAACATCAGATGGAAGATGTACAACAGAGATTAGGAGCAGAATAGGGCAGGCAAAAGCCGCATTTCAGAAAATGAAGAGTATCTTATGCAATAAGTCACTATCACTGAATGTAAGAAAGAGAGTGCTGAAATGCTATGTAGAACCAGTTTTGCTGTATGGCAGTGAATCTTCGAATGTAAATGAACAAATTAAGAAGAAATTAGAAGCAAGAGAGATGTGGTTCCTGAGACGAATGTTGCGAATTCCTTGGACTTCCAAAGTAACTAACGACGACTACCTGAAACAGGCTAATGAAACTAGAACATTATATACAACAATAAGACAGAGACAAACAGCTTTCTTCGGTCATGTGATGAGAGAACATTGGAGAACATCGTAACAATTGGAAAGATCGAGGGGAAGAGAGGCAGAGGTAGACCAAGAGAAGTGATGCTGGATGGATTGAGACGGTGGCATGGAGGAATATCAGCAGCAGAGTTGATCCAGATGACCAAAGACCGAGATCTGTGGAGAGCCATGAACGCCTACGCCAGCCGGCACGGCACTTGATGATGATGATACCAAAATATCAGTTAGTCTGTGATGTTCCTAGTTCATGTGGTTATCTCCCTTTCCATTTAAATGCTGTATGCCTTTTAATCTGTAAGTATTTCTGGTTGTTTTTCAAGCCTCATAGATGAGTTGATGTTGTCACGAATTGATGCGATAGCATAATTTGTGACCGCCTTGCCGATCTAGGAAGCTTAAAAATGTAGCTATCTCTCTAATAGAATAGTGGCAACTACACACAGAATGACGAAACACGTGTGTTACACTGAAGATGCAGACAAATTATAAAAACGCTTGGGCGCGGAAAAAAAGGTCGCCCGCTTTTCACTCTCCTTGTATTTAATTCATTTATTCCGTCCTTGCATTCGTCTGTCTTACTCGCATTTGTTCTCACATGTTAAAATGTTATGTTATGTCATTATATCATCAGGACATAGAGCGATCATCGTGTGACATGAAAGTAATATAAAAATAATAAAAAATTAAAAAAAATAAAATAATGAAAATATACGAAAATAAAAACATAAAATATAGTGGAAAATAAATAGTGCAATACAGTTTTGGCTCAGTTTTTCTGTAAGCTTTTGAGCCGATTACGAGTGCGAAAAAATGGCACTGTGTTTATATATACATTATCTACAAGTTAAGTGGATTATTCACCTTTATTGTAAGTATGCTAACTAACATTAACTATAATTTCGTGTGCTGAGATTTGCTGACTAAGAGGAGCTAATCTAATTAATTAAATAAAATGGGGAAAAGTGTGTTCGTTCCCTTAATCTAACTATACATCTAGATGGTTCAAACAAACAAAACAAAAAAGCAATTTAGTGATGTTACATTTCTAACTAATTTGTATTAAATAACTAGAATGTTTTAACTATCTTAAATTAATGTATGGAACGATAGGATGTAAGAAATCTCTATTATCTAATTTTGTTAAGTCTATTTAGTTGGGAAATGGGGAAGGTGTACTTAATCTATATAAACTACAGATCGTGTTTCTTTTAACTGCGTAGACCAACTCGATTCCGCTTCTACTTGTATTCACTATCAACATCTACAAGAATATTCTACTCTATGTAACTGTAATAAAATTCTGCATAATACATGGCAATTACATACATTTATATTTATATACATAATAATATAGACATTCATATTTATAACAATAACTAACTAAATTAAACTAGGCGCACTGAAGATGTCGCGCTCTTTCCTTTTGGAATATATTTCACAAATTTTATATACATAGTTCAATGTTTCATGTGATGTTGCTGTAATCTCTTATGATATATCTAATATGCTGGGTTACCATTCACTGACTCAATGTAAATAGTGGTACCATGAATGTTCTATGTCACATCTGTGTGATCGACGTTTGGTAACATTGTCACAGATGGAGTTGTGTCGACTTCTGTTAACATAGTCACTGATACCGTTGTGTCGACTTCTGGTACTGTCTTCACTGGTAGATTTGTGTCGTCGACTTCTGGTACTATAGTTACTGACGAAGCTCTGTCGACTTCTCTTGGTAATATAGTTACTGACGAAGCTGTGTCGACTTCTATTGGTAATATAGTTACTGACGAAGCTGTGTCGACTTCTATTGGTAGTTCAGGCACATTAAAGTTTGTTGGCCTACTTAAAACGTCAGCCAGTAAGTTACTCTTGCCACTGATGTGTCTGACAGTAAATGAGTAATTTTGAAGTACCAGGGACCACCTGTATATTCTGTTGTTTTTGTGGACACCTGTTTCCATGACAGTGAGCGGTGAGTTGTCAGTCTCTATGACAAAGTGTGTCCCTGCCAAGAATCGGTGGAGTTTATGGACACAGTACACAATCGATAGTGCTTCCAATTCCGAAACTCCGTATTTGGCCTCAGTAGGAGTAATTTTACGACTTACGTACATTATTGGGTGGAGGATGTCGTTGTACTTCTGGCCTAGGACGCCTGCGATCGAGACTGTGCTGGCATCCGTTCTAAGAAAGTATTGTAAGTGCGGATTAGGCAAGCGGAGTATTGGGACATTGCTACACAAAAATTTAAGTTTTGATAAAGCATCAATTAGAGTGAGATCTTTCACATTGATCTTTACAGTCTTTTTCAATAAATTAGAAAAGACACTGGTAATTTCCGCTAGATTGGGAATGCATTTGTTATAATAATTCACCAATCCAAGCAAACTCCTGACTTGATTCTTGGTGACTGGTATCGTGAGATTTAGAATTTTTGTCACAATTTTGCTGTATGTTTCCAAATGCCCTTTTGATATAGTATGGCCTAAGAAGTCTATTTTCTCCAAGCCCAATTCAACTTTGGTGGGCTTTACTGTAAGTCCAAATACTTTTATCCTTTCGAAGACTTGTCTAAGTTTTTGCAAGTGTTTTGTCCACTCAGTTGTATGTACATCTATTTTGTTCGTAAGTTTCGGTTTTCTTTGTATGCTGTCTCATGTTGTTGTCACCTCTATTGTTGGTTCTGGTTGTTCTATATTGCTGTGTTGTGTTTGATCCTGTATTGTGGTTGCACTGGATGCGTTTTCTGTTTGATTGGACGGTACAGGTGCGTTGTGTTCGTTTTCTGTCTGACTACTGTCTGGTGTGGATGTATTATGTTTGTTTCCTGTCTGATGACTGGGTGTAGTTGCATTATGTTGGTCTTCTGTTTGATGAATTGATGTGGTTGCATTCTGTTTGTCTTTTGTCTCGTGTTCTTGTTTAGCGACCAATGTTGTTGATTGGTCCTCAGCTGTCAAGTGGTTAGATTTCTTTTTTGAGTTGTAAAATAAGCTACATGATGGAGACATATAATTGATATCTCTAATACATTGTTGCCAGTCAAAATGAGCTAATGTTCTGGCTCTGGTATAGTTATATCGTGCTTGATTAGCACAGAACGAATGTATCTGTTGCTCTTCGACTGGTGGTAATGTTTGTTGATGTTTGTGGTTGTCTCTCTTGTCATTTGTTAAGAGACTATCTTTGTATATCTGCAAATCACATGACGGGTTTTCTGTCATGTTTGGGTTTATACATTTTTCACAAGATGAGATGACTATACAGACGCGTTGCGCCTGTATGCAAGTTTGTTTCGTGGCGTTGTTTCGTGTACCACTTAGTATTTTAGGGTGTACCTTTTTCACATGCAAGTTATCTTGCTGTTTATTTGTTTCAGATCTTTTTACCGCATTAGCCTTATAGGTTTCTCTCCAGGCTAATATTTGTTCTCCGGTACAGTTTTTCAACTGTGGCAAAGCATCCTAGTATCAAATCCGTACAAGGATTCTCTAGAATGGCGCACGTAAATGTGCCGGATAGGAATGGAGTGTCTTATACGGGCTTTTGCTAGCGGGTATTTTTCTATTGTACCCGAGAATGTACAGCACTCTACTGAACTGCCCGTATAATCCTCTGGCTTGGCCAATTCCTTCCTCAAGCCAATAAGGGTACTGCCGCTGTCTAGTAAACATTGACACGGTTTGTTGTTTACCATCGCGTCATGAAATACTAGTTTGCCTCTGGAGGCTGTTACTGCGTTAGCACTCTCTGTAGAGCATGGAACTGTGTGCCCACATTTCAGCATACCGTCTTCGTGAAATTGATGGCAAATATCACAATTATCAAAGTTTAACACATCAATAGCTGCTACAACATTATCAGTATATTGTACAACTTTCTCACTTTCACTCTCATGCTCACTTTCACTCTCAGACGATGTATTAACAAGTACAGCATTGCTGGTTCTCAACTTCTTACGCCCAAGACATTTAGAGCTATAATGTCCATACGAACGGCAAAAGAAGCATTTGACTGCACGTCTATACGTGTTTCTCTTGTTCTCTTGCTTCTTTATCATCATCTCTAAGTGAGACGGATATCCCGGGTTCTGGTCGCACATCGAGTATTGTTCGTGAAACAAACGACAGTATGGGCATTGAGGTGGCTTAGATTTCGGTTTGTCCCTCCTCTGAAATGGTTTTTGAGGTTTACTACTAGCAAATAATAAAATTTCAGATTATTCAACAGGTGTTTTAAAGATGTCACGATTGGAAGAAAAATATGTTGACCCCCGTTTTTCTAAATGTTCTATTGACTCAATATCGGTTTGCTGTAGGAACTTTGCAAAGAGAGATGGTAAAGTGAAGATGACTTTGTCCATTATCATTAGATGTTTAAGTTTATCAAAATTTTTCTCTACCTTTGCTGCCGCTAGCCATCTGCTAAATACACTTTGTACATTAGAAAGGTAATCAATGAATGTTTCTGTTGGTTTGGGTTTTAGTTTGGAGTATTGTATTTGATAACCTGGGGCGTCTAGTAAGAAATGTTGCATAATGCGTTGTTTAATGTAGTCATAATTATTTCTGAGCTCTTGGGGGATAGATTCTATCACTTTTAAAGGCTCCCCTGACAAGTTCTTCATATAGACCACCGCAGAGTGTTCTCTTGGTACATCTTGGACTTTAAATTGGAACTCTAAGTTTTCAGTCCATGCAGATATGGAATCTCATTGGCAATATGGTTTGATCAGCCGTTTGTACTTGTTAAATTTGTTTTCCTCTTCTTTACTTCTCAACTTGGTGGTGGCAATCTGTGCATGAGATTCAATCTCCATTTCTTTTAACTTCATCTGTGTCTGTGATTCAATTTCTAGTTGTTTTTCTCTAATTTCTAGCTCTTTTAATTTAGTGGCCTCTGCCAGTTCTAGTTGTTTCATTTTATTTGTTTCAGTTAATTCAGCAAGTTCTTTCTGATGCTGACGTTCATGTGCTCGTTCATCCCTATATTTGTCACTTCCCATTTTTCTAATTTGTCACCTGTATATCCCAGGTCTTTACCTGCTTGTATAAATTCTCCTAATGCTGACATTTTACTAATGTTTACACACACACTCGCATATACAATGGCATAAACAATAAATGCTATATAAGGATATTAAATATATACAGCTTTCAATTTAAGATGCCATTCTAATCACTTTATCAAAGCAAAATGTATACTCATCTGAAAGAAAGCTGAAGTTCTCTTGGGCCTATGGGAAGTACTTCTGAATTTCAAGTCGGACTGATGTTCTATTTACACCTGCTCTGCATTCTGTTATATAGAGCAGTACAAGTTACTATTTCTAAAATATAGTACATACACGATGTTACCACATTCAAACAATTTTGTGTGACGGTTCACTTCCGGCGGGATGCTGGAATGTGAAAAAAAAAAATTAATTTATGTTAGTCTGTCGTATGTCGTGTCAATGTCGTTGTGTCTTCACCTCTGTTCGACCTCACCTGAAACATCCTTGTGAAACATGTTCATATACATTCTTTTACATTTACACCAATTATCACACATGAATTTAGCTATCCTTTTGCTACACACAATTAGCTGTGATTTTAGAATCAACTTTCTGATTTTCTTTTCACCAGTTTAATTAAATTCACTCCTCATTTAATTGTTTCTACAAAACCTCCTGTATACTTTCTAGGTCATTCCATCTTTTGCCGGTAAGTTCACGGCTCACTTTTGTACACCAGCTTGGGCAATCAATTTTTTTCTAATGGGATCAAGGCCCACTTATAACACTCACTCCTTCAATTTTTCCTGGTGTTATCAAGGCCAACTTCTGACACCAACTGGTTTTCGCTTGTCAACAACCTGTTTTCGTGCGAACCCTTCATTCATCCCTTGAAATCACAACACACATCGTTGGGTGAATGAACATTCAAAATTCATGTTTAATTATATCTTATACATCTCGCTCTCTGAGCAAACACAGTTCACAATCATTATTCAATTGTAATAGACTATCATTGATTAAGTGTAACTATGCTTTCTCTAAACTCTACACCATAAGGGAAAACACAGATGTCTTGTCACACCGGCTGTCAGTCTCCGTCTGACTCAATTCACATGTCTAGTCCAGTTTCTCGTCCCCTTCTCTCGTGCGGTTAGCTGTGCGGCGTGCTGGCACACTTACCACGTTTGTCCAGTTGTCCAGTCCTCGTCCTACAGCTATACTAGAGTTCAGTCTGTTTACGGGTAATCCCCGTGCTTACGGTATTCTGTCTTATTACGGGAGTGAATCCCGTCATGTCCTAATTATGTCCTAGCTATGACACATGCGTGTCCTGTCTAGGTCTGGTCCTAACACTGGTTTGGAGTACTACCTCCTTCTACTGTCTCTCTCTGTGTATACTCTTGTATAGAGTCCCTATCATGTCCTGTCTATGTCCTTTACTTTCCTCTGTCCTTGTCCTACTTGTATCTATGTCTATTCTAGTTCTATCTCTGTCTCTCCCAGCACTCTGACAATATCAATAAACTATACCAAACTATATCAATACACTATACCAGACTATACCAACATACTATACTTAACAATATCAATGGACAATACCAAACAATATAAGTAAACTATACCAAACTATACCAAAGGGTGCTGAGTGGTCTCGAGGTATGGTGTCCGCCTCGAGTGCTGGAGGTCCATGGTTCAGGCCCCGGTGAGGACCGGGATTTATTTTTAAAAATCCACCTGGACTTCTAGTAATAAAATTTCCCCTGGTCTCTGGGTAGTGAGATCGGACGCCAGTGTGTATTGTTATGCAACTTAAAAAATCCCTTGGCAGTTGGAAATCGAAAAAAGAGTAGCCTAACAGGCGCTGCCTGGGCAAAAGTTTGAGTTAAAAATCTACCCAAAGTATTTCAGGATCCTCGCCGATGCAACGGAGTTCGCGCATTGAGCTGAATTTCTCCAGACTCAGGTTTGAGTTAGGAGGAAAACGGAGCACTTATGGGTTAAACCGTGTGCCATGATGTTGATCCAACGACTAAACTAAACTAAACTATACCAACATACTACACCAAACTATATCAATAGACTATACTAATCAATATCAATAGATTATATATAAAATTGACCTGGGTTCCCAAGTCGGGGAGCCAATAATGTCTTAATGGGAAGTGTCGATTGATTTGTACAAATATGGGTCTAGCATTTTAACCCCTATGCGCCTTTGGTGGAAAAGGCCCTTTAATTATTATATGAATATCGCCAAGGGGGGGGGGGGGGGGGGAATCAAGGACAACATAAAACCTAAATTTGAACTATATATGACAGCACGGAAACACAAACACTCCCAGGGGAAAAAAATATGCGTGTTGGATATGAGTGGGAGGGAAATAGTGGTAGGGGAGACCAACAACGAAGATGCTGGACAGTGTGATCTCTTGGCAGTGAGGAATATCAGTATCAAAAATTCTTAGCAGCACACGAGACAGAAGGTTATGGACAGATACGATTATCAATGCCACACGGCACTGACTCTATGAGAGAAAACTGATTACCGTATTCAGCCTATTTCCTGGAAGATGCTCGTTATAGAGCATCCGATGTACAGCCAGATGAAACACTTTCGACACGTATGTGGCACATGACTCTTCTGGCAGTGGCACGCGGTAGTCTCCAGTGACATACTGGTCCGAAGAGGATAAACATTCAATGAAACATCTACTCAATGATATCGTCTTCTTCTTTTCTTCTTCTTCTTCTTCTTCTTCTTCTTCTTCTTCTTCTTCTTCTTCTTCTTCTTCTTCTTCTTCTTCTTCTTCTTCTTCTTCTTCTTCTTCTTCTTCTTCTTCTTCTTCTTCTTCTTCTTCTTCTTTTTCTTCTTCTTCTTCTTCTTCTGCAACCTGTTTGAACACTACCTTAGT